>JACEEZ010019844.1:309822-327322 GCA_016584305.1 Chionoecetes opilio | reverse complement strand
TTCATGTTAACTTAAAATATCTCTCCACGTAGCCTACAGTCTATAAACCAATTAGACTTCCCGCTGGGCCTGCTAATGAGGATACCGCGCTTACAGATTTATTAATTAACTCGTTATTTTTCCTGCTGCTGAATGGATATAATTGCAGGTTAGGAAGCAGAAAAGTATTACCATGTGTTTATAAGTTCATTAAAGAAAGCGGGCGGTAGATTACGTAGAAGGGAGGATTTTTTAACCCCTTCATGCCCAGATTTTTCCTTTGCTATAAAAAATTGTCTATTGTCGAGCCATAAAATTACGAAAAGTAGCTTAATATACCAAATTAGTTAGTGGACAAGGATACTAAACAGGTCACATCTGTAAAATATTGCTTATATTCACTAAAAAACGTCTAATGGTACCCAAATTACTATGGAAATCACGTTCTGGACCTCAAGGGGGGGATGTGGTGTGTGAGGTCCAAGCTTTACTCATAGATTGTGTCTTATGAGCGCTATAAACTCCCTACTGTGAGGGTAATAGCTGGCGATCGTTAAGCTAGCGCGTGATCAAGACCATGGTGATACTCCCTAGGGTACTGTTTTTAGTCATTGTGGTCAGTGGCGGCTCGTGATAAAATAAAATGGAGGGACTGCAAGCTTTACACAACAGTCTCCTCCCCAACCCTCTGCACACCGTCAAGTTCCTCTCACTGTCCAACATGTCCTAATATCCTGCCCCCATCTTACTCCTGCCCGTTCCAGTTCCTTCCCTCATTTGTCCTCCCTTTCCCGACCTCCCTGTCTTGCGGACATTCTCCCGGAATCCCCCTCCTTCTCCCTGGAAAATTTAACCTTCCTCCAACAAATCCACATCCTACATCTGATCTAACCATCCTGCTGTAACATTCCGTTCTTTCCCCTTCCCTCATCGTTTCACTATTATTCTTTAACCCCTCCCCTTTATATGCTTTGCCATAGTGCCATATGACCTCTGATGTCTGGCACATTCACCTTTTTAGGCATTTAATCAATCAATCAATCAATTTACACAACAGTGGGATACACAAATGTTTACCTAACTTACCTACTTACCAGGTATGAGTTGTAGTTGATGTTCACGGATTTCAGGGCATGGTAGTAGTGTTGGTGGTAGAAGGGATGGTGGGGGTGGTAGATTTGTGGTAGTATTATTATATATGTCTATGCGGCAAAGAAATGAAAAATGGCTGTGTATTGTACGGTGTGGTCCATATGGGAGTCATGCCCTATATATATAAAAGTAATTCCCAGTCCCCCTCTACCAGTATCTTGTCAATAAATTAGCCTTTGTGTGTGGTTTTGTGAGGAGAGATAACAGAAGCCAGGGTATCTGATGATAAGGAAATAAGGAAGCTACAAGAAGCCATGAGACCTACATGTGGTAGTTCCTGTTACTTAACGCTACCTACATCCACCTTTCATCTCTATCCATAAAGCTGTCTAGTCTTTTAAAACTCGCTAATGACTCCGCACTAACTACCTGATGACTGACTCCATTCCAATCATTTACCACCCTATTGTGCCATATGACTTCTGATGTCTGGCATCTCCTTTTTTTGGCATTAAATCAATCCATTACCACCCTATTTGTGAACCAGTTTCTCCCTATTTCTTTTTTAAATTTACGTTTTTCCAGTTGGAATCCGTTACTTGTTCTACCCTGTTTATATACTAGCCGGATTATTGATAGGCCTACACCGCTCGCTCGTCAGGTAGGCCTATTAGCATTGTTCTGTTAGGTAACCACAATTGGTGACAGTTTAACCCATTGAAGCCCAGAACGTAATTTTCATTGTAATATAACTACCATTCGACGATTTTAATGAACATAAGCAATATTATAGAGATATGACCTGTTTCATTAATAACCTTGTCCATTAGCTAATTTGGTTTATTTAGTTACTTTTTCGTAGTTTTATGGCTAATAACAGACGATTTCATATAGCCAAGGAAAGATCTGGGCGTGAAGGGGTTAACCGACTCTTAGGGAGTTATATAGGTCATGAATTTTACTCCGTTTCGCCGAGCAACCTGCCTGGGGACTATAATTCCTAGGAGCGGGTGTGGTGGGGCCTGTCGCTAATACATCACTGATAAGTCCCGTGCCTTTCCCGCCATTGTGACCCCGCCGGATACTGCAGCCCGTATTTCAGGCCAGACATTTCCCCCGCCCACAAGTCACCCAGGTCCAAAACTCACACAAAGTCTCCCCCAACTCCTCATTCACCTTCTGGGCCTCTGGTGTTCTTGCCTTCCAAACCTGACCCTGTACCCTGTCCTACAATAAATAATTTTGTGTGCAGAAAAAGTTTACACGCTGTAGTGGTAGGGGTAGTAAAACAAATGAACCCCTTCACGCCCAGATCTTTCCTTTCCTATATGAAATCGTCTGTTATTAACCATAAAACTACGTAAAAGTAACTAAATAAACCAAATTAGCTAATGGACAGTGGCGACTCGTGGCATAGGGCTGCAGCACCCTTAGACACTCACTGCCAGGTGTATGATGCCCTTAGAGAGACAGCAGAATTGATACACTACTAACAAATATATCACAATAAAAAGTCTATATGTTATTTAATTATTTTCAATGCGTTACCTAGTGAATTTTCATTAAAACCAGACCAAAATTTAAGTTACTTTTATATTTGCTGTACCATTCTGTCTGCACCGCCGCCGCACCACTTGTGAAGACAATGAGCTGCAGTCGAGGCAGCTGAGTCTCGTCCCTCTCGTGTTTACAGTGCCTGTAGACGGTGTAGTTAAATAGTGTTTTCTTTAACTACTCTATGACGATGGAAAATCCAGTGAAGTATTTGCAAAATATCAACTTATCCCAGCTGACACTAAATGAAAAGACTGAAATCAAGCGGTACCGACTTTATTTTCAAGTAATACTGTAATTCTACTATCACCACCTCAGCCATCCCTTCTACCACTAACACTACCACCCCCACCATCCCTTCTACCACCACCACTACTACCATGCCCTGAAATCCGTGAACATCAACTACAACTACATATACTTGAGATAGGTAAAATTTGTGTATCCTACTGTTGTGTGAAGCTTGCAGTCCCTCCATTGTATTTTATCACGAGCCGCCACTGCTAATGGACAAGGATATTAAACAGGTCATATCTATATAATATTGCTTATGTTCATTAAAATCGTCGAATGGTGGTTATATGACAATAAAAATTACGTTCTGGGCCGCAAGGGGTTAATGCTATGGCTAGTGATGGGAGAAGAGGTCAGAAAGGGTTGACCTATGACCCTACAAGCAAGTGTGGTCATTGGGTTTGACATTCTGCGGTTTGACTGATAATTAAGCTCCGGCTCACCTACCATAGATAACACTATAGTAGCCATGTCACTTGCCACTGCACTAATGTCGCCAGGCACAATATATTACGAATTTTAGCATCACTACAAACTTTTATGTGCCACTGAAGACATGTAGTGTGATGTACATAACATAAACTACTGTGCATTAATCTTCAGTGGCACATAAAAGTCTGTAGTGATGCAAAAATTCGTAATATATTGTGCCTGGCGACATTACTGCAGTGGCGAGTGACTGGCGACTAAAGTGTTATCTACGGTAGCTAAGTTTCACATGCCACAAAACTTCAGGTCGCCATGATATGAAAAAAAGTTCCAAATGTTCAAGAATATTCCTTAATGGTCAAGTTAGAATTAGGCTACAAATGGGGTTTTATTATATGGACATAAGAAAATAAGGAAGCTACAAGAGGCCGTGAGACCTACGCGTGGTAGTTCCTGTAAATGATCAGTTTCAATTAGTATTTTTAGCTATCAAACTGCATTGTACGCGCAAAATTCAAACTTTTGGACATGCTGTCAGAAAGTTTAGAGAAAATGTCTTGGCAGCAGCAGCAGCTTACTCATGGCAGTATTGTTCTTACCTACAAATCCTAAATAGAATGTGATCTTTCTACGGAAACGAATATCTGCTACATGACACATTTTCAGTTCAAATATGGTTAGTTTATGAGAAAATAAGGATGACAACAGGATTTCGTGTATTCATTTTGTGTAGCAAACCAAGAAGTTCTGCTCTTGAGTTAATTTGAGGCCGGGAAAAAATGTCCATTTGGGTTACTCTTGCAGGGTGTGGTATCCCCTTTTTAGGCATTAAACCAATCAATGGTATGCATGCTCTACGTAGATACTTAGATACTTACATCATTATATGCAGTTCAAATAGGCTGAATTTACGAAAAATAAAGCAAATCGTAAATAGTATTAGATTACATTCATACAATAGATTGTAAATTTGTGGTATGAGAAAAAAAAAAAAATATTTTGTCCTGAATTTGTAGGTAGGGGTGGCGACACTGCTTCACAACATCGGTGCCGCTGCAAATGTTCTTAGTTCACAAGGAAAACAACAGTTAAGAATGAGATATCATTGGAAACTTATGCAAAAGACCAAAAAATCCTATATAGTTTATTGGAGAAAAAAAGACCACTCCTGAATAGTGAAGGGGTGGGCGCGGAACCTCATGTTAACGTTACAATTTACATATTCTCGGTTGAAATAAGCTGAGTTTATAAGAAATTAAATCAACCAATAGCATTTCATTCTTAAATTGCATTGAACTAGCCAAAACATGGTAAGCGTTAAATTAGAAAAAAAAAAAAAAAATGCGTTCCCTTGACTCCTGAATATCGTCCCTCACCGTTTCGCTATTTTTCTTCAACCCCTCGCCTTTTTTTATGCTCTGACATAGTGCCATATGACCTCTGATGTCTGGCACATTCACCTTTTTTGGCATTAAATTAATCAAATCAATCCTGAATTTCGTGCGGGTGGGGGTGACGCCGCACAGTGTTGCCAGATGCAGGGAAATTTCCATGTTTGAGGGAAAGTTTAGCTTCGAAGAGAAAAAAGAAACCATTTCTTATATATCTTGTATATATATTTATATATTTATCTTATATTTATATATTTATATATATGTGTGTGTGTGACAGGGAAAATCTGAGGCAAAAAGGGAAATTTTGACTTCCATACAGGGAAATTTTAGCTGGTGGATCGGGCAACACTGCCGCCGCAGCCTCCACGCCTGTGCAGGAAGGCCGCGGCACGTTCAAGGCATAGCGTGACGTGTGACTATTTAAGTGACATTTCTGTGACTATTCGGTGTGAGAACTTGTACCAGTATCAGGAGGAGGAGGAGGAGTAACAGGAGCACATCGCTGTGTTTAAGGTGAGTGTAAATAACTGCTGGGCGTGAGGAGGCGGCAGTACACAGGGCACGGGTGACGAGCCTGCCCAAGCCTGCGTGGGGCCCCGGGCAGGCTGGCAGGCTGGCAGGAGCCGTGATTGTGCCTCTCCCAATCCTCCCTCCGCCAAGACAATGCACTTAAATCAATACTTGACCATTCACATCATGCAAATCTCACACCTTGTATAAATGTCATGATTGTATCAGTGGTGGTACCGCTTACTGTCTGCCTGAGATGTTTACCCTTCTCTGCGTTGTAATCTTAAAATAATATTATTTTACTATTGGACCAATATTCTCTACACAATTTGGAGTAAGGTTTCTGTTTATGTCAATGAATTATGAGAAACTTTTATCTGAGTTTCCGTCGGAAATTATACTTTCGGAGAATTTTTTTTTTTTTTGGGTTCTACTGCAGTTCAGTGCAATACAAGGCAGGCAGTTATAACCCTCCTCAACTTGTAGGTGTGACCACTGGCACTATTTCTAACCCCGATATCCGCCTTCGGAAATGAATAATAACAAAGGGGTCATGGGGGGTGCAGCCCCCTCGGTTAGGTTAGGTTAGTAAACCAGGGGGGGATTCTGGGGGCAGTTAGGACAGGTTGCGTTACCAATGTCCATGTGGTGGTGGTCATGGTAATCAGTGGTGGAACTGCTTGGGGGCCTGGGGGGGCACGTGCTCCCCCATCTTAGGGGGGTGTCCCCCCATTTTTACACCCCGTGTTCCGCCACTGCTTCCTAAATACTGTATAGTCCACCCATAAACTTATTCATTTACGAAAATGTTGCAATAGGAAACTAATTTGGTTTGGTTGGCTGGCTATGAAGTGGCCTTACTGATCACTAAAATAAAGTTAAGGCTTTGAGATGTGGCGTATAACTGCAACCACCAACCAACCATTCGCGTTAGTAACAAGAATGCTGACGCTTAATTAACGAGTAATTATCCCGTAGTGTACCTGTAACAAGGCGTCACGGCGAGTCACGACCGTAAAAGAATGAAAATATGAAGGGGGGAAAAAAAGAATATCAGGAAAAAAAGTTAATTACTATCAAAATTGGAACCGAAGATAGAAAGAAGAGCAAAGTTCTTGAAAAAAGTCATATACCATCAGAATCTGGCGTATAAAAAAAAAAAAACAAATCTGAAGGAAAAAAAGAATATCAGGAAAATTAATTTATTACTCCCTGTATCAAAATTGGAACCGAAAATAAAGAAAGACAAAATCTTAACAAATTGCTATAAAATATTGGCGTTATACACACAATATTAATTATTTATAGACGTACTGTAATAATTTTTTTTTCCATATTCTTTATTCCTTAATTTTTTTTTGGTTGTTCTAATACCCAGGTTTTTGGGTAATACTTTTTCAAAGAATTTCACGTTTTATTTCGGTTCCAATTTTGATACAGTGAGTAGTACTAATACATTTTTTTTCTGATATTTTCTTCATTCATATTTAAATGTTTTGTTTTTATACGCTAGATTCTGATGGTATATGAATTTTTTCTAGAATTTTGCTCTTCTTTCTATTTTTGGTTCTAATTTTGATACAGTGAGTAATTAACTTTTTTTCCTGCTATTCTTTTTTATCCTTCATATTTTTGTGTTTTTGTTTTTATACGCTAGATTCTGATGGTGTATGCAGTAACGGAACTAGGGGGGGGGGGGCTGGGGGGGCTCGTGTACCCCCATCCTAGTTTGGTGCCCCCATTTTTACACCCCCTTGTTCTGCCACTGAATTTCTAATGAATAGTTCTAACCCCTTCACGCCCAGATCTTTCCTTTGCTATATAAAATGATCTGTTAGCCATAAAATTACGAAAAGTGACTAAATATACAAAATTAGTTAGTGGACAAGGATACTAAACAGGTCATAGCTATATAATATTGCTTATATTAACAAAAAATCGTCTAATGTTAGTCAAATTACAATGGAAATATTGTTCTGGGCCTCAAGGGGTTAAACTGTAGTGATTAATTGCGACATTAGAATTGGAAGCGCATTATCGACTGTCTCTCCTCATCAGACATTATGGAAAAATCTGACGTTAAGCAGAAAGATGATTTTACCAACTGTTTTTGTAAGGTGTGGTGTTTACTTACGCCTTATTACTCCTGTGACCTGCATCGCTTTGTTTCTTGCCGCAGACACTTTTAGTTAGGTTAAATTAGATTATGAAGTTAGAAAGTGGGTTAGGTTAGTTTAGGAGGTTAAAACGTGGGGTTAGGTTAGTTTAGGAGGTTAAAACGTGGGGTTAGGTGAGTAGGGAAAGTTCATCGAGGAAAGAAAATATCACCCACACATCTTCCCTAGGTTGTTTAGACTTTAGATAATCATGAACAGAACAAAAGTTATACCATGTTAGGTAAAAGAACTAACTAGAGAAAGGTGTACAGTAATGGGTCTTATAGCACAGTGGTTGGACTCAGTCGTCAGGTAGTTAATGCAGAGTCAATAGGGAGTTTTAAAAGGAGGCTAGACAATTTCATGGGTGGGGATGAAAGGTGGATGTAGGTAGTGTTAAGTAACAGGAACTTCCTCGTGTAGGTCTCACGGCCTCTTGTAGCTTTCGTATGTTCTTATAGTTGAGTACAGCATGACAGTACAATACAAGTAGGCTGTGATGACGTGTAAGATAAGGAGTGATGGCATTCAGAAATAACATAGATGGGGACGAAAGGTGTGTTGAAGAGCCCAGTGTACCTTCGTGTGAGTCATGACATGGTTTGGTTAGGGTTGAGGTTAGGTTAGATTAAAGTGAACCCCTTGAGGCCCAGAACGTAATTTCCATTGTAATTTGGGTACCATTAGACGATTTATAGTGAGTATAAGCAATATTCAATAGCTATGACCTGTTTAGTATCCTTGGCCACTAACTAATTTGGTATATTCAGTTACTTTTCGTAATTTTATGGGTAACAACAGACGATTTTTTATAGCAAAGGAAAGATCTGGGCGTGAAGGGGTTAAGTAAGCTGTGTTAGTTAGGTTAGGGTTGAGGTTAGGTTAGATTAAAGTTAAGATGTGTTAGTTAGGTTAGGGTTGAGGTTAGGTTAGATTAAAGTTAAGCTACCTATGTTGGTTAGGTTAAGTTAAAGCTAAGCTACCTGTGTTGGTTAGGTTAAGGTTGAGGTTCGGTTAGATTAAAGTTAAGCTACCTATGTTGATTAGGTTAGGATTGAGGTTAGGTTAGATTAAAGTTAAGCTACCTATGTTGGTTAGGTTAGATTAAAGTTAAGCTACCTATGTTGGTTAGGTTAGATTAAAGTTAAGCTACCTATGCTGGTTAGGTTAGGGTTGAGGTTAGGTTAGATTAAAGTCAAGCTGTGCTGTAGTGCCAGGACTAGCCCAGTGTGGGGTGCAGACATTTCGTACACAAGTAGATTCGTTCACCAAAAAATGGTTTCGTAGTCTATATAAAACCATAGTCGTTTCGTACACTCAGCCCAGAGTTGAACTTGACTACTAGAGTTACGAAACGACACCAGGTATGCACGAAAAAACTCTAAATCAGTGTACGAAACAACTAACAAAACCTGGGTACGAAACAACTTGTGTACGAAACTTCCTGTAACCGCCCAGTGTACCTACTGTACGTGTGAGTAATTACATGGCTTTGTCGTCTTCACACCTTGCACTGTTGCATTTTCTCAGAAGCCATAAAGAAATGGATCACCTCTGTCAGACCAACACAATGTAGTCAGAATGGCTTTACCGTTATTCATGAAGCACGTCTTTTTGTCGATAACTATGCCTTTACTTTAGTCTTTGTTCTCCTTGGTTCACTGTCGCCTCACTACTGCTGTAAAGATGTTAAAAGTACTTACCGATATCAAGTTTTGTGGATATACTGTAAGTAGTACCTGGCGGATAAATCATTCTTTCCAACTAGCATATCTTCTACTGTGTGCAAATTTGATACACGTTTAAGGGTTATGTGTGTTTCCTTGCTGTAGCTGGCTGGCTGGCTGGTGGCTGACTGGCTGGCTGGTGGCTGGCTGGCTGGTGGCTGGCTGGTGGTGGCTGGCTGGTGGCTGGTGGCTGGTGGCTGGCTGGCTGGTGGCTGGGCATCTGTGTCTCCTTATACGGTCATTTGTACCATCGAGATTACAACCTACCAAGCAGGAGCGTACTTAGGATCTTGAAACATTGGGGGCTTAAGAGCCAAGAGATCTTTACATTTTTACAGGATAATTTTCAATTTATTTATGAGTATAATGAATATAAGATGTGAGACACTGTGCTCTACCAAAAGACTCCGGTAATTTGCTTAGGATAACTTTCGAAGCATGAAATTAAAATAAAATGAAGACTACCTGAGTTGGGGTTCAACTTCGTTATTATTTTTATTTTCATCAGAAGGAGTAAAACACTAAGAAAAAGAGAGCTTGGCGTGATGAAGCAGTCATATAGATTGTATATTCCCAATGCTTTGTTCAGTACTGAAATCTGACCAACCTCGGTCTTATAACTACTTTTTTTTTTTATACATCACAGGACTGGCCAAGGACACACAAAAATGCACTTACAAAAAAATGCACTTCCCCGAAAATGCACTTACAAAAGAATGCACTTACAAAAAAATGCACTTACAAAAAAATGCACTTACAAAAGAATGCACTTACAAAAAAATGCACTTACAAAAAAATGCACTTACAAAAGAATGCACTTGGGCGACACAGCAAAAAAATGCACTTACAAAAAAATGCACTTACAAAAAAATGCACTTGCAAAAAAATGCACTTACAAAAAAATGCACTTGCAAAAAAATGCACTTACAAACAAAATGCACTTTAAAAAAAATGCACTTACAAAAAAAATGCACTTTAAATAAAATGCACTTACAAAAAAATGCACTTACAAAAAAAATGCACTTTAAAAAAATGCACTTACAAAAAAAATGCACTTTAAATAAAATGCACTTACAAAAAAAATGCACTTAAAAAAAAATGCACTTACAAAAAAAATGCACTTAAAAAAAATGCACTTACAAAAAAAATGCACTTTAAATAAAATGCACTTACAAAAAATGCACTTGCAAAAAAATGCACTTACAAAAAAATGCACTTACAAAAAAATGCACTTACAAAAAAATGCACTTACAAAAAAATGCACTTACAAAAAAATGCACCTACAAAAAAATGCACTTACAAAAAAAATGCACTTACAAAAAAATGCACTTACAAAAAAATGCACTTACAAAAAAATGCACTTACAAAAAAATGCACTTACAACAAAATGCACTCACTCACAGGACATTCACTTACAAAAAAATGCACTTACAACAAAATGCACTCACTCACAGGACATTCTTGAGTCCCGGGAAAGGTTTTGTCACTACCAGGGATACTAAAGAAAACTCTGCCTGTGGTCATTAAGTCATTATATATATTTGGCGCATATAACAAGCTGTGAAGGTAACAACATGACACGAATGGCGGCTGTCGGGGGCCAGAATGGGAGGGTGACGGATTGGCTACCAGGGGGGGACGAGGAGGGGGGGGATTTTTGTATTGAACTTGTATTGTTTTGATAGTTATGTTATTGCGTGTGTGTGTGTGTGTGTGTGTGTGTGTGTGTGTGTGCGCGTATGTGTGTCTGGAACTACCACAGTGACGCTCAACAATCCTAAAACAAACGAACAAATGAAACCACTAGGGAAATCGATGAAAACAATAACCATTTGATATGTGACATGTCATTGACTTGTGTTCGTTCGTGGAAATGAGTGATGATTCATTGATATATATTTATAGTTTATCTTTCGTGTATTAGGTATTAGTATATCTAGTATTTATTTATTTGTTTTCAGTTTTTTATTTTTTTATACAAATGGAACTTCATGTGTTGCGTCTACCTCGGTACTAGTGTGTGTGTGTGTGTGTGTGTGTGTGTGTGTGTCTGGTGTGTGACTGTGTGTGTGTGTGTGTGTGACTGTGTGCGTGTGTGTGTGTGTGTGTGACTGTATGTGTGTGTCGCCACTGTGTCTGTGTGACTGTATGTGTGTGTGTGTCGCCACTGTGTCTGTGTGACTGTATGTGTGTGTGTGTCGCCACTGTGTCTGTGTGACTGTATGTGTGTGTGATTGTGTGTGTGTGTGTCGCCACTGTGTCTGTGTGACTGTGTGTGTGTGTGTGTGTGATACGAACATTTCTTTCGGGAGAACATGGCACCGAGTTGGCAATACTGTATCAAAGCGACTACTACGAGATACAAGTGACGCATTAGATGACTTTACTGTAGTAGTAGTAGTAATAGTAGTAATAGTAGTAGTAGTAATAGTAGTACATGACGCGCTACACGATGTCAGCCCGGCGGTAGTGTGTGTGTGGGTGCCGGGCCTAGAGGTGGACTCATAACTTCTGAACATCCTCGTAATGATACTAGTTAACGCTATGATAGAAATGTATGGTTGTATGTATATATGTACACGCGGACTCTGGCCTCAAGGGTGGGTGTCCAGATCCAGAATGGCGGTGCGGGGGTTGTGGGTTGTGGTAGTGTTATGCCATGGGGGGGAAGGTGGGTTGAGGTGGAATGTCAGGTTACTGCTGGTTGATACTTGTTTTGAATGCGTTTGAGTGTCTGAATTAATACTGAAGGATGCTTTTACGTTCATTATGTTATTATTGTGTATTATT
This sequence comes from Chionoecetes opilio, assembly GCA_016584305.1. Lineage (NCBI taxonomy): Eukaryota > Metazoa > Arthropoda > Malacostraca > Decapoda > Majidae > Chionoecetes > Chionoecetes opilio. Next base: position 315,397 of record JACEEZ010019844.1, on the reverse strand, counting down.
ATGTTCATTATTACGTTATTATGAATTATGCCCAAATTACGTACATTGACGCTTGTAACAAGATTATTGAGTCTGTTAATTCACCCCTTGTTGTTTTCCTGGGTGACGTCAGGTCCATATTCTGCCCTGTGTGTGTGGTTTTGCTGGTCATTCTGTGCGGTGGTTCCTGTGTTGTCGCGGCGCGGTGATGGCAGGGCATGGCATTGTGGCAAGCACCGCAGCGCTCGCCGGGGACCGAGACAACTGCATGGTGCCTGCTGGGAGGAGGAGGGCAGGGGGAAAGATCTGGAAATTGATTGGAGGAAGATGGACGGCAAGACAAATTTTATGTTAATGGTTAAGAATAATTTTTCATGTCTTTCCAATAACATTTTTGGTGAGAAACCTTAGCACGCCATGCCGCGTGTCGCCGCGTGATGGCCGGTGCCGCGAGACCCTTGTTGAAACTCCGTGGAGGCCGAGGAGTCCTGTGTCTGTAGACTTTTGCTGACAAGTGTCCTTTTAAAAGTCAATCTGCGCTAGTGTTTTGTCCTGTGCAAGTTTAAGTTCATAATACTGAAGGCAATACTGCTGAGGCTGAGCCAGGGAGGTGCTGCTGGAGGCGTCCTCGCCGTGGCCAGGGTGGTCGTGCCGTGGCGGAGTGTGTCAAAGTGTTCCCATTGAAGGGACTGTTTTGTTGGACAGTGATCAGACAAGTCACGGGGCACAGCGTGACGCACAGTGAATCGCAGGCCAGGCCGCCTCGCTCCTGGTGAAGGGGTGCAAAGAATAGAACACAAAAACAGAGTGAACTGTACACACATCACGTTGGCGAGTACGCCGCCCACAACAGAGACAGGGAGAGGAGTGTAACATTAACACTTGGTAACTTAGGGCGGCCACGAGGCTAACCAGGCACCGTTACACTGCACCTGAGTCCCCGGGGTGTGCCTGGGAGTCCCGGCTGAGGCAGGCTGGTGGTGGGCCCTTGACGCCTCACGCCACCGCGCTGCTTGGCAGGCCAGCTAACAAATGTGTGTGTGTGTATCTAATAGCAGAAGTATAACACTTATGTTACGCTGTTTAGTTTTATTTTCACAATAAGAAGCATTCGAATCCAAAACTTCTGCGGTCGACTTCCAGCATGTGTTCTTAACTTTAATGGTCCCTCATTTGTTATGCCAGCCAGCTTGTCCTGGGTCGTGGTTTGTGTTGCTAAACCGCTGGCTCGCTGTGGCGTGAGTGGCTGGCGGTGGCTGGCGGTGGCGTGCCCCGGGGACCCAGGCGGCTCAGGGAGTGAACGCGCGCTTAACCTCTTGGCGCTCCACTAATGGTAAATCCCTCCTGTATATGGAGGTACCCGCATCATCCCATTAGTAGCCGGATAGGCGCGGCTGGGGACAGCTGTGACAGAACGGAGCAAGCAGGGAACGTGTGGCTGGAAGAGGGGAGGGGCGATGAAGGAAGGCTGGGAATAGGCTCGTTGTACCTAGGCCTACGGACGCCGGGGAGCATATTCTCCAAGGGAAAAGTGCGTCGCGGCCACTCTTGAACACGTCACATGACATTAGGTCACGGTCAGGTGAGGTTAGGTTCAATGAGGGTGTGTCATAAACTGTTGTGTGGGAATCATAATGAGGATATTTAGATAGAATCCTATGGTTAATTTCGGAGCTACAGCCAAGCGTCTTCACCCGGAGTGGCCGATCTTTTCCAAACTTGGAGAATGTGTCTCTGGGGAGGAGGAGGCAAGGCGTTGTGGGTAGTGTGCTAGGTGGGCGTGGGCAGGTGAAGGTGGTCGCGGGAGTGTTCAGTGTGATGGCGGTATGAAGGGATCACTGATTACTGGCATCAGTGCTGGAATATTGGGATCAAGAGAGACGCTCGAGGGATGTGGTGTGTGTGTGTGTGTGTGTGTGTGTGGTGATGCTTTGTGACTTGTGTGGCGGCTGTGACCTATGGATGTATAAGCCTGATGAGTATCCACGTGTAGTGTGGGTCTATCTATGCAGAAGAGAGAGTAATATAGTATATGGAAATGAGAGAAGCTCGTCTCACACGATCCTAACGGCGGTGTGATCACCTGGAAAAATAAAGCCTTAGGCTAGTCTGGCAACAGCGCAGGGAGGAGAGGACCGGGAGTGCCAAGGACAGCACCAGTAGCGTCCCTCCCTGCAGCGGGGGGGATAGGGTGGGGGGTTAGCTGTCGGCTACACCCCCACCTGGGAGTGTGTGGAGGGGGGGGGGCACTGAAGTCTCCCCCCCAGTTACTCCCGCGCCGCACTCACACTGGAAACACTTCATATTTACACCATAAAAACGGAACACAGGTACTTACTGAACTATAATGTGATAAAAAAGAACATTCCTATTTGTACAAACATTAGGTTTCTTCCCATATACATCATGCTAGTAATTACAGTGATATATTAATATTACAGACAGCGTCATAACAGTGGCGGGATAGAGGCGATCGCGGCCCGCTGGCATAGTCCCGTTTTCTGGAAGAGTATGTGGCGTTTACTCTTGAACACGTCAGGTTAGATTACGTTAGGTTACAGATTGGGTAGGTTAGGATTTGCTGCAAATATGTTAGTACTCTGTGTGGGAATCACAATGAGGGTATTTTCGAGAAAATCCTACGGTTAGTTTTAGAGCTACAGCCAAGCGTCTTCATTCGGAAACCACAGACTCGCATAGAGAACGGGAATATGCGGCCCGGTGCCTCCACGACCGCCCCCACGGCACACGCCAGGCTTCGTTGAGCACCGCGCTGTTTAGGTGACTCCGATGATCTGATCCGTCATGCAGTGGGCGGGGCGGGGCGTGGGCGGGTGATGGGCGGGATGGATGAGTGAGGTCCAGAGTTTGGCGCCGACCCGCCCGCGACCGTGCCCCCCCCCCCCCCCGCCTCGCCGCCCCGCAGTAGGATGATGGGCAGGGCACAGCGCCGCATGGAAGGGCGGCGGTGGTACTGGGGATTATGAGTGGGCGGGGGGCGCGAGTGGGCGGTGTGGGCGTGGCGCGGGCGTGGCAGGGTCGTGTCCGCTGTGTGTTTCTGATTGGCCGCCTGACCCAAGCACAGGTCACAGGTCACGGCTACTGATGAAGCGTATATATCAGGTGTTACCCTTGAAGGTCGATGTCTGGTTGTATTGTCCAGTCGTAAAGTAACGCCCGTGAGAGGCTGCTATAGTGCTATACTCCCCCCTCCCTCCCCCCTCCCTCTTGCTATCTATCTGCATGTGACGGACTATACACTAGAAAGGTAGACTAGGCTCGCTACGGTACTGTATGAGGCGCTTAATTACATGTGTGTGTGTGTGTGTGTGTGTGGACTGGTCGTTAATATTTGCTAGTAAACAGGGTAGCGTCAGTGCGGCCTTGGGTAGTAGTACACGACGCAGGGCTCTCGCACCAGGCCGCGTCACCCCCAGGCACAAGACAGCAGGCGGCACTACGGGGTGACGCGCCACTTCGGTAACCCAATTGTCAAGGTCACGGCTGAGGTGGTACACGGCAGGGCGAGGCGAGGCTTGACGTGGCCTGTAGTGTTTTGCCCTTGTTCTTCCTTCCCTTCCCTTCCTTATCCTACATGTTCTCCCCTTCTTCCCTTCCCTTCCCTTCCTTACCCTACATGTTCTCCCCTTCTTCTTCCCTTCCCTTCCCTTCCTTACCCTACACATTCTGCCCTTCCCTTCCCCTCAACCCTCGCGTAATCGTTCCCTTTTTATCCTGCTTCCATCTCTTCCCTCTAGACCTAAATGGGAGTCGCTGGTATATCGCTATAGCCGCTCCTCTACCCTTACTCTACCCTTGCCCTACCCTTATTTATCTACCCTTATGTGCCTCAGGTTTCTTTCCCCTATAATGTGGCTGCCCTTAGGATCCCGTACGCCTTAGTCCACTCTTCGTCCTTAATTTCGTCCTTGACTGACTTCTCTCTCTCTCTCCCGGCTGACTTCTCGCTTTCCTTCCTCCATGATATCACTTCACTGACTTCTCTCTCCGTTCTCTCCATAGGGTGGCTGTCTTCCTCGGGTACAGGGAGTTTCGTACACAAGTTGTTTCGTATAGCCAGGTTTTGTTAGTTGTTTCGTACACTGATTTTGAGTTTTTTCGTACATACCTGGTGTCGTTTTGTCACTCTAGTAGTCAAGGTCAACTCTGAGCTGAGTGTACGAAACGACTATGGTTTCATATAGACTACGAAACTACTTTTAGGTGTACGAATCTACTAGTGTACGAAACAACTTGTGTACGAAATGACTGCACACCGTTTTCTTCCCTTCCTCCGCGGGGTGTGACTTTTCTCTCCATAGTGTGGTTGCCTTCTTGTCTTCCTCCGCAGGGTGTGACGCATCAGATCTGTGGAGACAAAGATTCACCATTAACGCCTTCACACCCAGATCTTTCCTTTGCTATAAGAAATTATGTTGTCGAGCCATACAATTACGAAAAGTAACTAAATATACCAAATTAGTTAGTGGAAAGGATACTAAACAGGTCACATCTATAAAATATTGCTTATATTCACTAAAAATCATCTTATGGTACTCAAATTACCATGGAAATTACGTGCTGGGTCTCAAGGGGTTAATATTATTTTTGTTTACATTATGAGCGACTAAAAAAGGGCAAAGAAAAAAAGGGCAAAAGAGAAAAAGGGCAAAAAAAGGGCAAAACGAGAAAAAGGGCAAAAGATAAAAAGGGCAAAGAAAAAAAGGGCAAAAGAGAAAAAGGGCAAAGAAAAAAAGGGCAAAGAAAAAAAGGGCAAAAGAGTAAAAGGGCAAAGGGCAAAAGAGAAAAAGGGCAAGAAAAAAAGGGCAAAAGAAAAAAGGCAAAAGAAAAAAGGGCAAAAGAGAAAGGCAAAGGGCAAAAGAGAAAAAGGGCAAAGAAAAAAAGGGCAAAAGAAAAAAGGCAAGAAAAAGGGCAAAAGAGAAAAAGGGCAAAGGGCAAAAGAGAAAAAAGGCAAAGAAAAAAAGGAGTAACAAGAATCCCGCTGGCTACATTATAAAATTATTATTATTATTATTATTATTATTATTATTATTATTATTATTACTATTATTATTATTATTGCCTACATGAAGTCTGTGTATGAGTAGGCACACGTCATTCACGCAGGCCTATTCAGTGTATATAGGCAGATAGGCTAACACTTATCATGCGCATCCTATTGTGTTCAAATTTCTTCATACGTGTAATAGAAAGGGAGTTGAGAGACACGGTGGAAAGGGATGCAAGGATGACAACAGCCGCCTCTCTCTCTCTCTCTCTCTCTCTCTCTCTCTCTCTCTCTCTCTCTCTCTCTCTCTCTCTCTCTCTCTCTCTCTCTCTCATCCTACTTTTAGCCTTCACAGTGATAATGGTAGAAATAATAGCTTCCTCTATATAAGACACCCACCACACCACACGCCACAACACAACACAACACCATAGCATACGCACACACACACACACACACACAACACCACCACACACACACACACACACACACACACCACACACACACACACACACACACACACACACACACACACACACACACACACACACACACACACACACACACACACACACACATAGTGAACGA
>JACEEZ010019844.1:289822-307322 GCA_016584305.1 Chionoecetes opilio | reverse complement strand
AGGAGGAGAAGGAGGTGGTGGTGGTGGTGGAGAGGAGGGAGGAGGAGGAGGAGGAGGAGGAGGAGGAGGTGGGGGTGGTGGGTGGTGGTGGGGAGGAGGGAGGAGGAGGAGGAGGAGGAGGAGAGGTCAGTCAGTACCATTTCTGTAACCTCGTATGGTCTCTGATTTTGTTCCTGCAAGTAATTTATGACCTCTTACACACCTCTTCTTCCTCCTCGTATATACCTCTCTCCCCTCTCTCTCTCTCTCTCTCTCTTCTCCTCTTTTCTCTCTCTCTCTCTCTCTCTCTCTCTCTCTCTCTCTCTCTCTCTCTCTCTCTCTTCTCTCTCTCTTTCTTTCTTTCTTTCTTTCTTTCCCTTTCTTTCTTTCTCTTCTTCTTCTCTCTCTCTCTTCTCTCTTCCTCTCTCTTCCTTCTCTCTCTCTCTCTCTCTCTCTCTCCTCTCTCTCCTCTCTCTCTCTCTCTCTCCTCTCTCTTCTCTCTCCTTCTCTTCTTTCTTTCTTTCTTTCTTTCTCTCTCCTCTCTCTTCTCTCTCTCTCTCTCTCTCTCTCTTCTCTCTCTTTTCTCTCCCCTTCTCCCCCTCTCTCTCTCTCTCTCTCTCTCTCTCTGTCTCTTCTGTCTCTCTGTCTCTCCTCTCTGTCTCTTCTCTCTGTCCTCTCTCTCTGTCTCTCCTCTGTCTCCCTCTTCCCCTCTCTCTCTCTCTCCCCTCTCTTCTCCTCTCTCTCTCTCTCCCCTTCTCTCTATCTCTCTCTCTTCTCCCCTCTCTCTCTCTTACACACGCACACACACTGTAAGTAAACACACATGATGAGGTGTTAAAAGACGACAGGAGGAGGAGGAGGAAAGAGGCAGAAGAGGAGGAGGAGGAGGAGGAGGAGGAGGAGGAGGAGAAGAGATGAAGAAGCAAAGGATATGAACAGGGAAAAAAATGGGAAGAATCATCAGAGTAATTGCACTTTGTTGCTTCTATTGTTCTCTGAGGAGGAGGAAGAGGAAGAGGCAAGGTGGGAGTTTACTGGACGGTTACTGCAGGAAAGAAGAAAAGTAGCAGGAGAAAGCAAGCTATTATAGCGATAACTCTATGTGTGTGTTATTCACCCATGGTCTTGTCCACGGGAGCTGGCTTGGGATCGCCAGTTTCACCCTCTCAGTGCGAGCTTGGAGCTTTTTACCGATCTTTGGGCGATGCTGGGACGTCACACACCGCACCCACCCGTCCCCTTGCTCAAGGGGGACAGCACCGCCCAAATTTCACCGTGGAAAAATCTCTGGGAATGAACGGGGTCGGGGATCGAACGCCGGATCACAGAATGATGCCGGGCGCCCTAACCAACTGAGCCACACGGACGTGTGTGTGTGTGTGTGTGACAGACAGACAGACAGAGGGGCCGATGTCTTGGGAGGAACAGAGTGGTAGAAGAGGATGAGAGTGGATGATCCGGCCGGAGAAGAAGAAGAAGAAGAAAAGAAGGAGGGGAGGATTTTACATAGGATTACATAGGAGTAACAGACACCAGGAGACCTATTGGTCCATAACGAGGGTATCTGCTGAACTACATACTACTAACTATCAACTACTTGTAAGAAAACAGTTGAAAAATGATACCATGTCCTAAGAGGATAGGAACATGGAAGTTTCATAGTGCAGAATGATAGGATATGAAAAATATAACAAAAACAACTACCACTACCACTACAAAAACTAATCGATACGGGGGACTAGATACGAATTCGCACTATCAATACCCATTTACTTTACAGTGCGCGTCAAGTCTGTTTTTAGATGTAGTTTAAAGCATACTCTTGTGCTGGCTCCGACAACATTTGCTGGTAACTTGTTCCACCGATCAACGACTCTAACATTGAAATAATTTTTACGGAGATCGGTGATTGCAACGTGACCGTTTAGTTTAAACCATTTTTTCTTGTTGTCACTTGAGTTGAAAGCTCGAATAGGTTCTCTTGATTAATGACATCAAAACCTTTAGGATCTTTAAAAGGGTTTTTATCAAGTCCCCATGGATCTACGATCCTTTAAGGAAAACATATTTTAAATTTCCGCAGTCTCCTTCATAAGATGAATTTCGCAGAGATGGAATTTGTTTGGTTGCTCTTCTTTGCACTTATTCCAATTTTGGGTTGATCTAATACGAAACAGGGCGACCAGAATTGAACGGCATATTCCAAGTGCGGCCTAACCAAGGACGTGTATAATTGTGTCATTACTTTCGGAGTTTATGTTCAAAGTTACGTTTAATAAAGCCCACATCATATTTGCCTTTTTACTGGCAGCTAGGCAATGCGGACTGTTTTAGATCATTACTGAAGATGACACCTAAATCCTTTTCCTGCTGTACTTCAGTTAACGATTTATTTTGCATTTGATAGTTATATTTGAGGTTTATCGTTGCCTTATGCATTACTTTAAAATTTATCGGAATTGAATTTTAATAGCCATTTATCACTCCAATCTGATAGTTGTCGAGATCACTTTGTATGAGTTTGCAGTTTTTCTAGTATATGCTTTACCGCAATTTGGTGTCATCTGCAAATTTCGATATTTAGATGCAAGTCCCAGTCCAAAATCGTTGATATATATCAGAAAAAGAGTTAGAACCCAGACCAAGCCCTGAGGCACCCCACAAATAACATCTAAAACCCAAACAGATGCCTCGCCATTTTCTACTACCGTTGTTTACGATTTGAAAGCCAATCGTCAATCCAGAACATAGTGCTCTCCCAAGCCATGTGCCCTTAGCTTGGTCAAAAGTCGCTTATGGGGGAAATTTCGAAGGCTTCTGAAATCAAGTAATTTTAAACCGAGGAATTTTAGCGTCCGTTTGAATAAATGACATTAAAAAATCGAGTAGGTTTTTAGCAGATCTCTTATTTTGAAACCCCTGCTGGGAGTTTAGTATGAGTCTGACGGGGTACCCAGGCACAGGACGGGCCTAGGGTTGCCGCGCCCTTCCCTTAACCCAAATTTTTGTTCATCACCTCCCTTTGAATGGTAATCGCCCGAGGCAGCCTTGACTTGGGTCCGGGAAATGTTGCCCTTCTTCCTTTCCCCCCTTCCCTACCCTTTTTATCTACCTATGTTTCCCTCTTTCTTTCCCTTTTTCCTTAGCCCTACGTTTCCCCTTCTTTTCTTCCCTTCCCTTCCTCTCTCCTCCCCTACTTCTCGCCTTCCCTCCTCAATGGTAACTTCACCTGCTTCCTCTCCTTCCCCTCTCCAAAGGGGTGGGGGTCTTGGGCTAAGGGGTTTCTACACAATTGTTTCTTTTATTAGGCCCAGGTTTTTTAGTTGTTTCCCCGTACCCTTAGTCATTTGGTTTTTTCGTCCTTCCTGGTTCTTTGGTCACTCTGTTTTCCCCCCCAAGATATCATTAAAAACGACTTTCTTCTCGTTCTTTTAGGTGCTGATTTTCCTGGGTAGGGGAAACAATTGTGTCGAAAAGCCAAAGGTTTTTTTTTTCTCGCCTGATTTTGATTTTTTCTCATATTGGGTTTTGCCTTTTGTCCCTGAGGTGGAACTCAGCTGGGGGAAAAAGACAGGTTCCTTTAAAAGCCTAACCAACTCCTTTGGTTAAAAAAATTAAATATTTGTCGAAAACAATTTACGAAAGAACTAAAATCTCCCCTTATTGGGGGGTTACTTTCCCCCAAAAATGTTCCCTTTTTCCTTTCACATGTGACGATCAAATCTTGGAAAAAGTTCTTCCTTGGGGGTTAATGATTTTTTTGTTTAAAATTATGGCGACCAAAAAAGGGCAAAAAAAAAAGGGAAAAGGAAAAAAGGGCAAAAAATGGCAAACAAAAAATTAGGCTCAATTAATGTAAATTATTGGGTTCAAAAAAATTAATATTTTTTTAAAAAAACAAGAGCGAAAAAAAGGGCAAAAGAGGAAAAAGGGCAAAAAAAAAAAGGGCAAAAAAAAAAGGGCAAAAGAGAAAAGGGCAAGGGCAAAAAAAAAAAAAGGGCAAAAGGGAAAAAAAAAGGGCAAAGAAAAAAGGCAAAAGAAAAAAAGGGCAAAAGGAAAAGGGAAAGGCAAAAAGAGAAAAAGGGCCCAAAAAAAAAAAAACAAAAAAAAAAAGGGCAAAAAAAAAGGGCAAAGAAAAAAGGGGCCAAAAGGAAAAAGGAAAGGGAAAAAAAAAAGGCAAAGAAAAAAAAAGGGTAAGTACCAAGATCCCGCTGGCTACATTATAAAATTATTATTATTATTATTTATTTTTTTTTTATATTTATTTTGTATTTTATTATTTTATTATATTATATTATTATTCCCCCTACAAATTTCTGTGTATATAGCACAGTATTCACGCAGCTATTCTTTATATAGGCAGATAGGCTTCCCTCTTTCCCTCCTTCTCTTCTGTTCCCCCTTTCCTTCTTCCTTTAGAAATACTTGAGCACCGTGGAAAGGGATAAAGGGTGACCAACAGCCGCCCCCCTCCTCTCTCTCTCCCCTCTCTCTCTCCTCTCTCTCTCCTCCCCTCCTCCTCTCTCTCTCTCTCTCTCTCTCCCCTCTCTCACCCCCTACTTTTAGCCTTCCCCAGTGATAATGGTAAAATAATAGCTTCCTCTATTTTTTTTTTTAAGAACACACAACAAGGGCACACACCACACACACAGCCATAGCATACGCAACCACAACACACACACAAACAACACACACACCCCCACAACAACAACACACACACACACAACACACACAACACACACACACACACACACACACCACACACACACACACAACACACACATAGTGAACGAAAATTGTTTCCTTTGGAAGTTTTTCTTTTTTCTTCCGCAAAAAAAGAAAAAGAAAATGGCCTTACCACCCAAAAGCACTATAGCGAGAGAGAGAGAGAGAAGGATAGAGAGAGGAAGAGAGAGAGAGAGAAGAGAGAGAGAGTAGAGCAGTGTGTAGAGGAGCCTTTCATGTTATTGTGCTCATTGAAACAATTGGGTTATTAACCCCTTCCGCCCAGATCTTTCATTTACAATAAAAAATGTATATAGCTAGTCGAGCATTAAAATTGGGAAATAATGAGTATCCCTTTATTAGTTAGTTGACAAAGGATACTAACAGGTCATATCATAACACATTGCTTATATAATTAAAACTGTCCTAATAGTAGCCTATTTACAATGGAAATGAATGTTCGGGGCCTCAAGGGTTTAACACAAGCCATGTTGAAAAATGAAAACCACTGAACGACCATATTGATTTTTTTAAGGGCTTTCGCTGGCACATTTTTATCACATTCTTAGCACTTCTTTTTTTGCCACCTGTAACACCCTTTATAGTTCATAATTACACCTATCTTAACTCCCCTCTTCCCTCTTTCCTTTCCCCTCATTTCCTGATTACATCCTTATGACATCCTTCCATCCTCTTTGTACCTCTCCTCCTTCTGTAAAATCCTATAGTTCATAATTACACCTATCTTAACTACCCTCTTTCCTTCCCTCATTTCCTGATTACATCCTTAGACTTTCCTTCCATCCTTTTGAAACCTCTCCCCTTTCCCTTAATCCATAGTTTCTAATTACACCTATTTTAAACTTTCCCCTTTTCTCTTTTCCTTCCTTTCCTTCCTTTTTTCAATCCTAACTCCTTCCCCTTTTTCCCTTGGGAGCTCCTTCCTTTCTTCCTCCTCAAAACATTCCCTATATATTCTCTTCTTAAATAATTACACCCTTTATCTTAACTCCTTACCGGGCCCTTTCCTCTCTCTTTCCTCTCCCCTTTTCCTTCCCTTATTTTTCTCCCCTTTTCCCCTTTACTCCTTCTTCCCCCCCTCCCTCCGTCCCCTTTTTCCCTCTGGGTCTTTTTATTCCTTAGGAACCCTCTACTACTACTACTACTTACTACTAATCCTCACTCTTTCTACTACCTAATTCTTCCTACTAACACTTCTCTACTACAAACCCTATTCTCTTCTCATCCTTTCCTTTCCCTCTCCTCCCCCTCTCTTCCTCCTCTCTCTTCCCCTCCCCCTCTCTCCTCTCCTCCTCTCTCCTTTCTCTTCCTCTCTCCTCTCCTCTCCTCTCTTTCTCTCTCTCTCTCTTTCTTCTCTTTCCTCTCTTCTGTCCTTTCGGCTTAAGTGGAGTTGGGGATGAAAAATTTAGGAGATGGGGGTATGGAGGAAAGGTTTTCCCCCCATTTTAAAATTTTTTTTGGGGGGGGCCTTCCCCAACCTTTTCCTTTTCTTACACCTATCATCTTCCCTATTTGCCTTCTTTCCCATCTCTTCACATATTCGAGGGAAGGAAAAAGAAGGTTGGAAGGTGGAGGTGGGAAGGAGGGAAGGAGGAAGGAGGAGGAAGGAGGAGGGGAGAGGGGAGAGGTGGGAGGAAGAGGAGCAGGAGGAGGAGGAGGTGGTTTGTGGGGGGATAGGTGGTGGTGGTGATTAGAGGAGAGAGAGAGGAGGAGGGGAGGGGGGTTTGGAAGAGGAGGAGGAGGGGAGGGGAAGGGAGAGGGGAGGAGGATTAAAGGAAAAAGGTTGAAATAAAACCCCGGAGACCTATTGGTCCATTGACCGAGGGTATCTGCTTGAATACTAATTACTAAACATCAACTACATGTAAGAAAAACAGTTGGAAAATGATACAATGTCCCTAAGATAGGAACATGGAAGTTTCGTAGTCAGAAAGATAGGGTTGGAAATATACTAACTACAACTACCACTACCACTACAACAAGGGAAACGGGGGACTAGATATGAATTGCCATTTTCAATACACCATTACTTTACAGTGCGCGTCAAAGTCTGTTTTTAAGTAGTTATTGGTGGCTCCGACAACATTGCTGGAAACTGTTCCATCGATCAACCGGACTCTAACATTGAAAAAATTTTACGGGCGGTGATCCCAACTTTTGTACCGTTAGTTTTAAACCATTATTCTTGTGTCACTTGAGTTGAAACCCTCGAAAAGGGTTTCTTTGATAATGACATCAAATCCTTTAGGATCTTAAAGGTTTCTATAAAGTCCCCACGGATTCTTCGACCTTTAAGGAAAAAATTAAGTTTCCGCGTTTCTTTTCATAAGTTGAATTTCGCAGGGGATGGAATTTGTTTGGGTTGCTCTTCTTTGCATGATTCCAATTTGCTGATCTTTTACGAAACAGGGCGACCAGAATTGAACGGTTATTCCAAGTGCGGCCAAAACAAAGGAGGGTGTATAATTGTGTCATTATTTCCCGAGTTTTAATGTTCAAAGTTGCGTTTAATAAGCCAACATCATATTTGCCTTTTTTATGGCAGGTAAAGGAGGAGGGGGAGGAGGGGGAGAGGAGGTGGTGGTGGTGGTGTGTGGTGGTGGTGGGGGGGGAGGAGGAGGAGGAGGGGGGGGTGGGGTGGAGGAGGAGGAGGAGGAGGAGGGGGAGGAGGAGGAGAGGTCAGTCAGTACCATTCTGTAACCTCGTAATGGTCTCTGATTTTGTTCCTGCAAGTAATTTATGACCTCTTACACACCTCTTCTTCCTCCTCGTATATACCTCTCTCTCTCTCTCTCTCTCTCTCCCCCCTCTCTCCCCTCTCTCTCTCTCTCTCTCTTTTCTTCTCTCTCTACTCTCTCTCTCTTCTCTCTCTCTTCTTCTTCTTCTCTTTCCCTCTCTTCTTCTTTCTTTCTCTCTTTCTCTCTCTTCTCTCTCTCTCTCTTCCTCTCTCTCTCTCTCTCTCTCTCTCTCTCTCTCTCTCTCTCTCTCTCTCTCTCTTCTCTCTCTCTCTCCTCTCTCTTTCTTTTCTTCTCTTTTCTTTTCTTTCTCTCTCCTCTCTCTCTCTCTCTCTCTCTCTCTCTCTCTCTTCTCTCTTTTCTCTCTCCCCTTCTCTCCTCTCTCTCTCTCTCTTCTCTCTCTCTCTCTTCTGTCTCTTTCTGTCTCTCTGTCTCTCTCTCTCTGCCCTCTCTCTCTCTTCTCTCTCTCTCTGTCTCTCTCTCTTCTCCCTCTTCTCTCTCTCTCTCTCTCTCTCTCTCTCTCTCTCTCTCTCTCTCTCTCTCTCTCTCTCTCTCTTCTCTCTCTCTCTCCTCTCTCTCTCTCTCTTACACACGCCCCACACACTGTAAGTAAAACACACATGAGAGGTTTTAAAAAGACGACAGGAGGAGGAGGAGGAAAGAGGAAAAGAAAGGAGGGGGGGGGAGGAGGAGGAGGAGGAGGAGGAGGAGGGGGAAGGGGGAGAAGGGAAGAAGAAAAGGATATGAACAGGAAAAAATGGGAAGAATCATCAAGTAATTGCACTTTGTTGTTCTATTGTTCTCTGAGGAGGAGGAAGAGGAAGAGGCAAGGTGGGAGTTTACTGGACGGTTACTGCAGGAAAGAAGAAAAGTAGCAGGAGAAAGCAAGCTATTATAGCGATAACTCTATGTGTGTGTTATTCACCCATGGTTTGTCCACGGGAGCTGGCTTGGGATCGCCAGTTTCACCCTCTCAGTGCGAGCTTGGAGCTTTTACCCATCTTTGGGCGATGCTGGGACTCACACCCCCGCACCCACCGTCCCTTGCTCAAGGGGGACAGCACCGCCCAAATTTCACCGTGGAAAAATATCTGGGAATGAACGGGGTCGGGGATCGAACGCCGGATCACAGAATGATGCCGGGCGCCCTAACCAACTGAGCCACACGGACGTGTGTGTGTGTGTGTGTGACAGACAGACAGACAGAGGGGCCGATGTCTTGGGAGGAACAGAGTGGTAGAAGAGGATGAGAGTGGATGATCCGGCCGGGAAGGAAGAAAAAAGAAGAAGAGGAGGAGGATTTTACATAGGATTAATAGGAGTAACAGACACCAGGAGACCTATTGGTCCATAACGAGGGTATTGCTGAACTACATACTAAACTATCACTACTTGTAAGAAACATTGAAAATGTACCATGTCCCCAAAGAGGATAGGAACCATGAAATTTCATAGTGCAGAATGATAGGATATGAAAAATAACTAACTACAACTCCACTACCACTACAACTAATCCATACGGGGGACTAGATACGAATTCGCCCCTACAATAACCCATTTACTTTACAGTGCGCGGGCAAGTCTGTTTTTTAATGTAGTTTAAACATACTCTTGTGCTGGCTCCGACAACATTTGTGGTAACTTGTTCCACCGATCAACGACTCTAACATTGAAATAATTTTTTACGGAGATCGGTTTATGCAAAGTTGGCCGTTTAGTTTTTAAACCCTTATTTCTTGTTGTCACTTGAGTTGAAGCTCGAATAGGTTTCTTGATTTAAAGGACATCAAAAACCTTTAGGATCTAAGGTTTCTATCAAGTCCCCAGGGATTCTAAAAGATCCTTTAAGGAAAAACATATTAAGTTTCCGCAGTTCTCTTCATAAGAGAATTTCGCAGAGAGGGAATTTGTTTGGTTGCTTTCTTTGCACTATTCCAATTTGGCTTGATCTAAATACGAAAACAAAAAAGGCGACCAAATTGAACGGCATATTCCAAAGTGCGGCCTAACCAAGGCCCTGTATAAATTTTGTCATTACTTTCGGAGTTTTAATGTTCAAAAAGTTACGTTTAATAAAGCCCAAAATCATATTTGCCTTTTACTGGCAGCTAGGCAATGCGGACTGGTTTTCAGATCATTACTGAGATGACACCTAATCCTTTTCCCGCTGTACTTCAGTTAACGATTTATTTTGCATTTGATAGTTATATTTGAGGTTATCGTTGCTTATGCATTTCTTTACATTTATCGGAATTGAATTTTAATAGCCATTTATCACTCCAATCTGATAGGGGTTTTTCGAGATCACTTTGTATGAGTTCGCAGTTTTCTCTAGTATATGCTTTACCGCCTAATTTGGTGTCATCTGCCAAATTTCCCATATTTTAGATCAAGTCCGCAGTCCAGATCGTTGATATATATCAGAAAAAGAGTTTGAACCCCAAAACCAAGCCCTGAGGCACCCCACAATAACATCTAACCAATCAGGGTGCCTCGCCATTTACTACTACCCGTTGTTTACGATTTGAAAGCAATCGTCAATCCATGAACATAGTTGCCTCCCAAGCCATGTGCCCTTAGCTTGGTCAAAAGTCGCTTATGGGAACTGTATCGAAGGCTTTCTGAAAATCAAGGTATATTACATCCGAGGGAATTTTAGCGTCCCAGTTTGAATAAATGACATTAAAAAAAATCGAGTAGGTTTTGTTAAGCAGGATCTCTTATTCGAAAAATCCATGCTGGGAGTTTAGTATTGAGTTATTTTTATCGAGAAAAGACACTATTTTATCCCCCAATATTTTCTCAAATAGTTTAACAATCACGGACGTTAGACTAATTGGGCGATAATTACTTGCGAGGCTCTTTCTCCCTTTCTTGAATATCGGTGTAACATTAGCTAATTTCCACATACTAGGAACATTTTTTTTACTTAGCGATTTATTGAAAATAATCTTTATGGCGAAGCGAAAGTTGACTGTGACATTTGCGAAGTAGTCGGGCGAAATTTCGTCCCCCCCCACGGATTTTGCTGGGTCAATTTCAGCAAATACTTTGATATTTCGTCTACTTTTTATCTCTCCTATTACCAGTCTATCCCTTTCGAGTCCCGCATACATGTTTAATGGTTCTGGTAATGGGAGTTTCGTCTTCTTTAATAAATACCGCATTAAAGTATTCATTGAGTACGAACGCCATAGTCTTTAAATTTTCATTTTCCAAAATATTATTATCTTTCAGTGGCCCAATACTGTTTTTGACGTTTTTCTTACTTCGAACGTATTGAAAGAACCTTTTTTCGGGTTTTATTTGGATTCCTTTGCAATTTTTCTTCATACTCGCGCTTTTTAGACTTAATTAGTCCTTTGCAACGACGTTTTAAGTCATTGTATTCTCTAGAAAACGCAGTCTGCATTTGATCGTTTGTAAACTTTATACGCTCGGCGCTTTCTGCCAATGATTTGTTGGATTCATATTCATCCAACTGGGTGTTTATGTTATTCAAACGTTTTCTTACCATGGGAACATGTTTTCCACCACCGATTGGAGTTTATTTGTGAATACATTACACATGTTTTTTGGCGTGTATTACCATTTAGTAGGTCAATTCCATTCAAAATTAGCTTAGTACCCTGCTGATCTTCGTGAAATCTGCTTTATTATAATTTGGGACTAGTAACCGATTTTCTGTGATGTCTACATTGCAATTTATGCCGCATCTGATTAGCCTGTGATCACTGTTTGCCAAATGTTCACCTATATCGCAGTAATCAATCAGATCAATGTCGGTAGTGAAAACTAAATCTAGGATACTATTTTCCCTTGTAGGCTCACGGACCACCTGATTTAAATATACTTCGTTCACCATATCAAGCAATCGCATACCTTCTCTATCAGCAGAATTATTATTCCAGTTTATACGAGGTAGGTTAAAATCTCCACAAATAATTGTATCGTTATTATTGTTCACAACTGACTTGGAGGAGGAGGAGGAGGAGGAGGAGGAGGAGGAGGAGGAGGAGGAGGAGGAGGAGGAGGAGGAGGAAGAAGAAGAAGAAGAGGAGGAGGCATACAGGTGCCTCCAAAGTTGAGAAGCTTTTAAGACGCCACCAGATAACGTACATGTTGCTTTTTTCCCCGCTATTTTCGTCTTTCCGTTTTATATTTCCTTGTGTGTTGTGTGTGTGTGTGTTTGTGTGTGTGTGTGTGTGTGTGTGTGTGTGTGTGTGTGTGTGTGTGTGTGGGGTGTTGTGTGTTGAAGACTAAGCTAAATTATACATTTAGTTTGTTTTCGTACCTATAAGCCAAGAATGGGGAAGTGATCGGGGGGGTGGGGGTGAGCAGGGGTGGGGGGCGTTTGAAAGTATGGAGGAAGAGGAGGGGGCGGGGGGGGCGGGGGACGTTTGAAAGTATGTTTAGAAGTGGAGGAGGAGGAAGGAGGGGAGGTAGATGACTTAGATAATTGTCAGTGTGTCATTATCAGGGCTCAGTGCCAATACGAGTCCCCCCCCCCCCCCCACACACACACAGTTACACACACACTTACAACCTAATGAAGGGTTTGCATGGAAGTGTGTGTCTATGCTTGCCACCTGACTTCCCCCTTCCCCCCCCCCCCACCACTTTGCCTACCTCGTGATATCCACTTGTCACTTACTCTCAACACCCACCTACCCCTTGACAACCCCCCCCTCTGTCACCTACCCTGTCACACACACTAGACTCCCTCCCCCCCTTTTCTTACCTCGTGATATCCACTTGTCACTCAACACCCCCCTACCCCTTGACAACCCTCTACCCTGTCATCCCCCCTGTCACTCCCCTTGTCACTCCCCTTGTCACCCACCCTGTCACCCACCCTGTCACTCACCCTGTTACCCCCCTGTTACTCCCCCTGTTACCCCCCCGGTCACCCCCCCTGTCACTCCCCCTGTCACTCCCCCTGTTACACCACCTGGCGCCACAAGTATTGGCACCCTTATCTCGTTTGTCACATGCCACTGACAGCCTCTCGCCTTGGCCTGTCATCTTGTCTCCCTTCCTGCTTGCCTGCCTGCTTGCCTGCCTGCTTGCTTGCCTGCCTACTTCCCTTCCTGCTTGCTCTCTTGCCTGCTTTGCTTGTTGGCGCTTCCCTTCCCTATTATTTGTGTGTGTGCGTTTGTGTGTGTGTGTGTGTGTGTGTGTGTGTGTGTGTGTGTGTGTGTGTGTGTGTGTGTGTGTGTGCGTGCGTTTTTGAGTTGTTCCTTTCCTACCCTATTTTTTTTTGTGTTTGCGTTTTTGAGTTATATATATTTTTTTCTTATGTTCTTATGTTCTTATATATGTCTGTTGCATCGTCGTATTTACAGGAAACAAACAGAACATCTATTGACATGACAGAGTATTGTCATATCGTCATACGGTCATAACATTAATGGCGCATGATATATTAACATAAGAAGGACATTATTGACGTATGAGACTGGCGTTAGGATTATTGGCACACTATAATGGCGCGATAATATGACTCGTAGTGGCACTGCAGATGTTACATTTAACCCCTTGAGACCCATCGTAATTTCCATTGTAATTTGGGTACCATTAGACGATTTTTTAGTGAATATAAACAATGTAATATAGATATGACCTGTTTAGTATCTTGTCCACTAGTTAATTTGGTATATTCAGTTACTTTTCTTGATTTTATGGCTCGACAACATACAGTTTTTTCTAGCAAAGGAAAGATCTGGGCGTGAAGGGGTTAATGGCGCATGATATTGGCATAAGAAGGACATTATTGTCGTATGAGACTGGCCTTAGGGTTATTGGCACACTATAATGGCGCGATAGCATGACTCGTAGTGGCACATATTACATTTAAAGCCTAAGGAGGGAAGATAAAAGCCTACAGGCGCTATAGGCTCCAATGTCAAGAAAGTAATAATAATAAATAAATAAAATACAATGACACTGCTACAGGGAAGACTATACAAACAATAGTTCTGTGGAAAACTAGTACAGGGGAAAAATATTACTGTGGAAAGGACAGACGGTAGACGGGGACAGGACAGCAGTGGCGTAGCCAGATATCTATCACTATGGGGGCACCTGGGGGGGCACAGCTGAGTAGGCGGGGCAATAGGGAAACGAAGCGCAGGGGCATTCTGATGCCCCTGGCCAGTGGGGGAATACCGGATTTTCAATGGGGGGGCACATGCCCCCCCGTAGCTACGCCACTGCACACACCAAAACACACAACACACACACCACACACACACACACACACACACCACAACACACACACACACACACACACACACCACACACACACACACACACACACACACACAATTAAATCAAACGCCCGACTCGGGAGTTTGATTTAATCTTATTTTTCTATCCAAAATAAAGAACATTAACAAACTGAACATGATAATTATTATCTTTATATATATATATATATATATAATATTTTTTTTTCTCTCTCTCTCTCTCTCTCTCTCTCTCTTCTCTCTCTCTCTCTCTCTCCTCTCTCTCTCTCTCTCTCTCTCTCTCTCTCTCTCTCTCTCTCTCTCTCTCTCTCTCTCTCTCTCTCTCTCCTCATCTCACTTCCTTCTTATTGTCATGATTGTCTATTTCTTGCCATCATACTATCTCACTTATTTCATAATCCTTACTCCTACCAATTAGCGTCACGTCTCAGGCTGTAAATAAACTAATGTCGGCTTTGCGTCTTTGTCTTCTTCTAACTTCAGGGAGGAGACACTCGAGGCTTGGCAGCGGTTAGGGACAGTGAAGTGTTGTGTCGTTTATTTATTTGTGTCTAACCCAATCTAAAGGTTCGCGTACATAATATGGCTACGTTTGTGTGTGTTTTAGATACCTTTAAAGCTCACGATGAACAGTTAAGCAGTCCGGGGGTAGGCAGGAGGCCCATGAGGAGTGAGAAATCTGTGGGAATGAAACTAAATTGTCGAGGCTTTGCGAGTGTTTGGTACGTGCTTCGTGAACTTCAGCGGGGAGGCAGGGGCTGGAGGCTTGGCAGTGCGTGGTTTGAGGCCCGGGTGATCGAGCGAGTTTGGTTTCGTTTACTCTTTATTTGATCCTGCGTGTAACGCAATTAAAGGAATCGCGGGTCTAAACTAATAGCTTATCGTTTGGTGTGTTGTGTGTTTTAGGTACCACGTGATGTTTCTCTGCAAGCGTTACCGGGGTAGCAGGTGAAGGCAGGCAAGCAGGCCGGAGGTTGGGGTGGCATAGGCCCCCTAGCTGCTCACGTGAGTAGCCAGCCATCTTGTGTGTCGTCATGTTTTCCTTGTGATATTTCTATCATTCATCGTGTGTGTAGAGGTTAGTGACTGATTGTGTGACTGAGTGAGGTTAGTTATCTGTTTGTTCATGGCACTTTGTACGGTATATGGAGAACCACGCTATGATGAAGGAAAGACCATGACGTTACTGAGTGAGTGACTTTCTTGATGCCATAACCACTACTCCCTCGTTTCTTGCGGCTTAACTCCCCAGTCCTCCGCCTCCTCCCCCTCCCCTTCCCTCCTCGATGACGGCGTCTCTTACTTACAGTTTGAGATATTTAGGCGGTATAAAATAAAGAAAAAACCCACCTATGAATATGACTCCGTAAATAGGAAGTTAACCCATATATGCCTGACTTCCTATATACTGTATAGTCCACCCATAAACTTATTCATTTAAGAAAATGTTGCAACAGGAAGCTACTTTGGTTTGGTTGGCTGGCTATGAAGTGTACTTACTGATCACAAAAAGAAAGTTAAAGTAATCGTCCAGACCCATTTTTTCTTTGCATAATTATGTTGAATGTTCATTCAAAATACCTAATCCACAAAAAAATTATTCATTTTCACGCCTTATTTCCCTAAAAACATGACTTTTGTAAAAAGCGCGGGAAAAACAACAGCCACATTCCAGCCGTGGCGCGAAACTTGCTGGCGACGACACAAGAGGTAAGCCTCCCAGCCCCGCCCGACACAGACACACGGAGACTCTGAGAAAAATGTAGTACTTGGGGAATTTTGGGTGCTTCTGGTATATTTTTTGTGCGACACGGCACATACTTGCATCCTGCATGGGCACGGCAAGAAAGCCGTGCCATTCCCGAGAGCTTAGCACCCATTCACAACCCACACGGCGACGATATATGTGTGCAGACCTTTGGAGCGACGGGGAGCGGCTGGTAGTAGCCAGGGTACTGCAGCCCTCTCATCTCGGTGGCCTTGCTACTACCCGCCGCTCCCCGCCGCTTGCCGCCGCTGCACACATCTGCACACATATATCGTCGCCCCACAGTTTGCAAATGGGTGCTAAGCTCTCGGTAAAGGCACAGCCCCCACGCTGCACCCACACAGGATGCAAGTACATGCCACATCGCACAAAAAATATATCAGAAATACCCAAAATTCCCCAAGTACTACATTTTTCTCAGAATCTCCGCGCATATGTATCAGGCGGTACTGGGAGGCTCCCTGTTGTGACGTCGCCGACCATGGTGCGTCGTCTGCTGATAAACAGTTGTGTTTTGAGAGCACGGGGAATTTACAGATTTTGAATGCGGATCATTTAAAAACGGGTGACTGGATGCAAAATGTGACAACATATTGTTGATATACTCGATCATGGCTATATTTTGACTGCATTAAATCAGGAATGATGAAATGGTCTGGACGATTACTTTAAGGATGTGACATGTGGCGTATAACTGCAACACCAACCACTCGCGTTAGTAACAAGAATTCTGACGCTTAATTAACGAGTAATTATCCCGTAGTGTACCTGTAACAAGGCGTCACAGCGAGTCACGACCAGTGGCAGAACAAGGGCTGTAAAAATGGGGGCGCACCCGGGGGGGCACAGGTAAATATGGGGGGGCACCATAGTATTATATATATATATATATATAATATATATATATATACAATGAGGTGTATATATATTATAAGATAGTATATGGAGACATTTGTTGCATCATCATGTTACTATAGATCCAATAATAAGTATACATTTTAGATAAACATTATTGGTTAATTTTTCTCATTGTGTTACCAATTTATCTAGTTATTCAAATTAGGGGCACCGCCCTGAAATGGGGGGGCACCCGGGGGGGCACCACACTAAAATGGGGGGGCACTTGACCCCCCAGGCCCCCCAGCAGTTCCGCCACTGCAGGACAGGAAATAGGAGACAGGTACTTAGGTTAGGTTAGGTTTGATGAAGATGAAAGGAGATGAAGGTATGATAGATGAAGATTAGGAAAGAAAGATGAAGGATGAAGGAGGATGATGAAGGAGAAAGAGACGGAGATGTAAATATATAAAATTGTGGCGCGTGGAGACAATGGTAAACTCTTATATGTTATGGAGAATGTGAAGAAGAAATATAAAAAATAAGAAAAGAATAACGATACAAACTATAATTTAAGTTAAAAATGAGAAAAAATAGCGTATTATTCCTGATGAACACCGAATTCACTTTGGTGGACGAAACTTTGTTTTTCTGGTGAGTTTTGATGTTTTGAATTAATCTGCTAACCGTTTCTGTCGCAATTTTTAATTTTTTTTTATAAGTTGGGTAAAGGTTAGGTTAGGTAAAGGTTGGGTTCATTTTTTTTTTTTTTTTTTTTTGCAAATCGCACGTACGCGCGCGCGCGCGCGCGCGCACACGCACACACACACACGCACACACACACCACACACACACACACACACACACACACACACACACACCACACACGTGATTTGCGACAGAAACAGTTAGCAGATTCATTCAAAACACATCAAAACTCACCAGAAAAAAGTAGTTTCGTCCACCAAAAGAAATTCGGTTTTCATTGGAATATTTACCAAAAATAATTACACTGAAAAGAACAAAATGGAAAAGAAGAATAAAAAAACAAACTATAATCGAAGTTAAAAATAAAAAATAAATTAGTTACACTGAAATAGAGAATAAGATACAGTCACGCTCATTGACACCATGATACAAATTAAAGGGATCCATTTATTTAGTGTTAAATCCCTAAAGGTGATGAC
>JACEEZ010019844.1:267322-284822 GCA_016584305.1 Chionoecetes opilio | reverse complement strand
CTCTCTCTCTCTCTCTCTCTCTCTTATCACACCGCTAAATATTGCTCTTTTTGACGGATGTTTATCATAACTTAATGATAATAATAATAATAGTAATAATAATAATAATAATATTAATAACAATAATAACAAAAATAATAAAAAAAAATATAATGACAAAGTAAAAAAAGACAAATAAAAAGTAGTCAAATCAAATAGAAAAGAAGATTTTATGAATAATTTCAGTGTTTTGATTTGAGAATAACAATGTTGTGACTTTCTTCATGAGTTGTACAATGTTGATTGGTGGTGATTTTGCCAACAACTTAATATATCTGGGTAAAAAATTCCAAATAGAAGGGACTTTATATAAAAAGAACTTTTCAATACAATAGTATAGTGAGCCTGAGGAAGATTTAGATCAATATTGGAATCTGTGGTTTCATAGCCACGAATCATTAACTGAAAGGCGTTGTCAGTGTAGCGGTTTTTGATTGATTTATATGCTGATACAAAGACTACTGTATAGAGTAGTCTTTGGCTGATACATAAATAAAGTTTAATAGAATAAGATAAAGAGTTGATATGTATTCTGATAATTCAATTTGTAGAAAGCATTGAACAGAGTAACAAGTCACACGGAGACACACTAGAAAGATGAGTGGAGGGAATCTCCCCCCTGTGAGGGCCGCGAGCTCCTCACTCCTCGAGCAGGGACCAGTCACCGCGACAAGCCTGCCTGGCTCGCTCTTTGGCCGCGGCGTT
Organism: Chionoecetes opilio; assembly: GCA_016584305.1. Lineage (NCBI taxonomy): Eukaryota > Metazoa > Arthropoda > Malacostraca > Decapoda > Majidae > Chionoecetes > Chionoecetes opilio. Next base: position 284,078 of record JACEEZ010019844.1, on the reverse strand, counting down.
GCGGCAGTGTGCCGAGCCCAGGGCACAGCACAGCAACAACCCTACGTGGAGGAGGCGCCACGGCTGACCCATCACCGCCTCCAGGAGGAACAGCACCAGCACCGCCGCGGCGCCAGTGGTCAGGAGCTGCGTCAGCGTCCTGTAAAGCGCCACGTTGGCGGCACCCACGCACCGGTTCAGCAGCACAGAGTGGTGCTGTCTGCCCTCCACGCACTCGCCGCACACCTCGCAGTGCCACTCGTCCACCGGCACCTCCTCCTCGCAGGCCGCACAGTACTTATCCCGCTGCCTGTGCCGCCGCCTGCAGGAGGGTTGCGCCACCAGAGCAGCGTACCAATAGCCTGTCGTGACCAGCACGAAGGCCACGCACGCCGCCTGCACTACGCTCGTCACCTCATCAGGGCGCGAGAACAGGCCAGCCAGGAAGGGCACGGTGTCTTCCAGCAGTGGCACCACTGTGCCGTACACGCACACGGCCGGTGCCGCCACGGCCACTGCCAGGTTGGCGAACCACAGCAGGGCGGGCATCGAGGGCATGTGGCTGTCCTGACGTCCAGGCAAGGGTGTCTCGGGCACCATAGAGAAGGTTGGCAACTGAAGCTGCTGGTTGAGACTGTCGCTTGTCGCAACCAGCGGAGACGAGAGGCCGTTGCCGTCGTCGTCACTTGTGTCGTCAAGAGGAATGTCACAGAATCCGTCATCCTGGACATTCTCTTCGTCGCTGCTTTCTTCTTCATAATACACCGACGGGGGTGGAAGTACATCCATTTTGTTCCCCTGCCTCTGTGGGGGAGAGGGGTCAACACCGCCAGACTGTTGCCTGGAGGGCTGACTCACGCGTTCCTCCCCTGCGGATGCTTCGCTAACCACTGTTGCTGGTCCTTGTCTTACCAAGGACAGCGATAAGCCATCCATGAGAACCATCTCCGATGAGATGTTCTCAAACGCAAAGTCGCCATCTTCAACGTTGTCGAAGATGTTTGCGAAGGTGCCCTTGGCAATGGTCTTGTGCCCGCGCTTCACCTTCACCTTCAGGTGACGTCCCGCGCCGTCCATGGCGGCGAGCTTCCCGAAGTCGGCGCGGAGCTCTGCCTCCGGGTTTACCCACTTCTCGTATTCCCACGTGTGCACGGGGAGCATCTGCCACGTGTCGGGCGGCACGGTGATGCACGCCACAGGCACAAAGGTCCTCCTGCAACAGCCGAAGCAGCCGCCTGCTGCCTCGGCGTGAAGGTGGACGCTCGTCGGCCACCTGAGGGCGTAGGAAGTTTGCACCCTGCAGGAATATTTCCGTGAGGTCTGCATGGTCACTCGATTCTTGCAGAGTAGAGGCACGGTGATTGAGGTACTGGCGCGGAATTGAAAATTTTCTTTTCTCAACATGACCAAATATGGGAGACTCGTGCTAACTCCAACCTGTGATTGGAACCTGGGCAGCCGCCTGCGCTAGGCAGGACAGCCTGGAGCCTGTGTGTGTATGTGCCTGGCACCAGGTAGGAGTTGAACCCTTCCCTCCCCCTCCTCCCCCCCACCGCCAGTATGGACCAATAGGAGAGCTCAGATATAAGACAAGGACCAATCAGAAGACACCCGAGGGTATCTTCACTACAGGACACACGCGGCCAGCAGACAGAAGATCTAAGGTTCCAAGAATGACGTCATCTTTTCAATGTGCCTGAGCGACGCCCCGCCTCGCTCTCCTCCTTGACTCGAGACACAACCCCAGGCATCTTACAGGCGCCCCCCCCCCCCCCACTGGCTCACCCCCCATCCAACCCCCCTCCTTTCCCTTCCCTGGACCTCGCCACCCATACATTTCCAAAGTTTCTGAAGTTTTTCCCTGCCGAGCGGGCAATGACTGTCCTCCTTGAGCAAGGGGATGGGATGTGTGGGTGTGTGAGGTCGCAGCCTTACCCAGTAAATAATATCAATAACAATAATCTTCATAGTAATGATCATAATAATTATTATCATTATTATATAATGTAAGTATAGAAAATAATATAATATAGTAATAATAATAGTAATAATAATAATAATAATGATAATAATAATAATAATATATCATAAGTATTCTTTTTTCGAAATTAGCAGAATAGGAATCGTGCGGAAAACACACAAACAAACACACAAACAAACACACAAACAAACACAAACACACACACACACACACACACACACACACACACACACACACACACACACACACACACACACACACACACACACACTAAAAGTCAAGTAGGTAGTTGCTTGTTTGTCTCACTGAGTATAAGAAATATTTACTGTGCTTCATTTATCTGCGTCATTACTCGTCGTCGCCCGGGGCATCGAGCAATAAGGCCGCATCACCATCACCCCAAAGTTTGCAAGGCATATTTTTTGTTACCGTCAATTAGATTTGAAATGTTCTGTTCTTTGATTTGAATTTCCTGATAAAATACATGCATATTAATGGTGGTCTTGAATAAGTTTCGACTGTTATTTTACTTTAATTTTCGTATTTATTTTCCCATGTGTATAATTCCATTTGCTTGGTTTGAAAATATGAGGCTTTCACAACAGCACACTAGCAGTACAAGAAGTCCAAGTGTTTATCAGGAGTTTGCCAAGGTCGATATAGAGGTGAAGGCGGGAGTGCTGAGCATGTAAACTTAGACCTTAAAGTTTTGCTCCTCTTATAGTAAGTAAATAAGTAAGTAAGTAGACGGTGCCGTAGCCGCGCAGGAATCGTGTTCAAAATTGAGAGTTTGCGGACATATTTGCGTCTGCGGAAGTGCTTCAGCAAACACAAATCCGCAAACATTTACACTTCCGCACATCCGCAAACGAATTCGGACTTTCGCAATTTCCGGAAGTTGCGGTTTGCGGAAGTGTTTGCGGAAGTGCCCACCTCTGGTGTGTGTGTGTGTGTGTGTGTGTGTGTGTGTGTGTGTGTGTGTGTGTGTGTGTGTGTGTGTAAAGTAGTAAGTAGCTATATAAGTATACAAAACCGTATAACCTTAAAATGGTATCCGGGAATGACTCACGCACGCACTAGTATGTTATATACAAGAGGTGTGTATAAATAGGTGTCATTTGGTGCACCCGTGATGGATGTGGAGGCATAAACACGCAGAGTGCTGGACTAATGTTTGTTTGGCACGGAATTAGCGGCACGCGTGACAAGTATATCATTCTGGATTTTTTTTATTTTTATTTTTTAGTTAGACAATGAGTTGTAATATTTCATGTGGTTTGCTGGTGTATCACTACTACTACTACTACAACTACTACACTATTTCTATTTCTACTACTACTACTACACGTGTAGGTCTCACGGCCTCTTGTAGCTTCCTTATTTTCATATGTTCTTATGTTCTACACTACTATTTTCTACTACTACTACTACTATTTCTACTACTACACTACTTCTATTTTTACTGCTGCTACTACTGTTACTACTATTACTGATATTTCTACTTCTACTTCTACTTCTACTTCTACTTCTACTACTACTACTACTACTACTACTACTACTACTACTACTACTACTCCTTCTACTACTACTACTACTACTACTACTACTCCTTCTACTACTACTACTACTACTACTACTACTCCTTCTACTACTACTACTACTACTATACTACTACTACTACTACTACTACTACCACTACTACTACTACTATACCTGCTACTACTATACTACTGCTATTTACCACCATCACACTTCTTTTTCTCTGTATTCTCCCTCCTCCCTTACACCTGTTCTTCTTATCTCCTCCTTTACCTCCTCCTTCCTCCTCCTCCTTCTCTCCTCCTCTCCCTTCCCCTCCCCTCTCTTTCCTCCTTCCTCCTCCTTAATCAACCTTCCTCTCTTGCCCCTCCCTCTCCCTCTCTCATATTCCCTCCCTTCTCTCTCCTTTCCACCTCTTCCCCTCTTTCCCCTTCCCTCTCTTCCCCTCCCTCTCTCCCCTTCCCTCTCTTTCCCCTCCCTTCCCTCTCTATTTCCCTTCCCTTCCCTCTCTTTCCCCTCCCTTCCCTCTCTATTTCCCCTCCCTTCCCTCTCTTTCCTCTACCTTGCCTTTGCCCTCTCTCTTACTTTCCTCTACTTTTCCCGTCCCTCTCTTGATCTCTTATGACCTCCTCCTCCTCCCTCCTCCTCCTCCTCCTCCTCCTCCTCCCTCCTCCTCCTCCTCCTCCTCCCCCTCCTCCCCTCCTCCTCCTCCTCCTCTTCCTCCTCTTCTCCTCCTCCTCCTCCTCCTCCTCCTCCACGGCAGTTTTTCAATACTGTATGGTGGTTTTTTTCGTACTTTTTTCCTGTCGGTGTCAGCCAGAGGGAGAGGTGGGTGGGGAGGAGCCTTCCACTTTGCTATTGTTTTACCTCTTAACACGTAGAAACTATAGTGGTAGAAAGTAGTCACACAGGCAGCCTCGTTTGGCCCAGTAGGGCTGTTGCTGTCTGTTCTTCCTTTGTATTCCTTTGTGTTCCTCCTGCTCCCTGTCACATAAATCTGTCCTCTAAATCAACCTGTCTGATATACTAATCATTCCCCTCCTACCCTCCCTTTCCTCCCCCCTTTCCCTTTCTCCTCCCCTCTTCCCCCTTCTCCTACCCTCCCTCCCCCCTTTCCCTTTTTTCTACCCTCTTCCCCCTCCTATCCTCCCTTTCCTCTCCCCTTTCCCCTACACTCCCTTTCCTCCCTTCTTCCCCTTCTTCTACCCTCCCTTTCCTCCCCCCTTTCCCTTCTACCCTCCCTCTCCTCCCCCCTTTCCCTTTCTCTTCCCCCCCCTTTCCCTTTCTCCTCCCCTCTTCCCCCTTCTCCTCTCTTTCCTCCCCCCTTTCCCTTTCTTCTACCCTCCCTTTCCTCCCCCTTTCCCCCCCCCCCTTCCCCTCCCCCTTTCCCCTCCCCCCTTCCCCCCCCTTTCCCCTACACTCTTGTTTGAACTTCTTTTTTTCTCCCTATAATTAGTTTAAAAATGTTCAAGGTAGTGATGTTGCCTATGTGACTTTTTTTTAATTTTTTTTACGGGCAGGAGAGATGGAGAATTTTTTTTTTTACGGGCAGGAGAGATGGATATTTTTTTTTACGGGCAGGAGAGATGGATATTTTATTTTTACGGGCAGAGAGATGGATTTTTTTTTTATGGGCAGAGAGATGGATATTTTTTTTTTATGGGCAGGAGAGATGGACATTTTTTTTTTACGGGCAGGAGAGATGGAATTTTTTTTTTTCTTACGGGCAGGAGAGATGGATTTTTTTTTTTTAGGGCAGGAGAGATGGATATTTTTTTTTTGACGGGCAGAAGAGATGAGATTTTTTTTTTTTACGGGCAGGAGAGATGAAGATTTTTTTTTTTTTACGGCAGGAGAGATGGATAATTTTTTTTTTTTTACGGGCAGGAGAGATGATTTTTTTTTTTTACGGGCAGGAGAGATGGATAATTTTTTTTTACGAGCAGGAGAGATGGATATTTTTTTTACGGGCAGGAGATATGGATATTTTTTTTTACGGGCAGGAGAGATGGATATTTTTTTTTTACGGGCAGGAGAGATGATAATTTTTTTTTACGAGCAGGAGAGATGGATATTTTTTTTTACGGGCAGGAGATATGGATAATTTATTTTTTACGGGCAGGAGAGATGGATAATTTTTTTCTTACGGGTAGGAGAGATGGATAATTTTTTTCTTACGGGTAGGAGAGATGGAATTTTTTTTTTTACGGGTAGGAGAGATGGATTTTTTTTTTTATGGGCAGGAGAGATGGATAATTTTTTTTTTACGGGCAGGAGAGATGGATTTTTTTTTTTATGGGCAGGAGAGATGGATAATTTAATTTTTTTACGGGCAGGAGAGATGGATATTTTTTTTTTTTTTTACGAGCAGGAGAGATGGAAAGATGGGGAATCGGAAAGGGGTATTTTGGGATTAGCGGCTTCAAGATTGGAAGGATTAGATGAAGGAGATTTAGAAGAATATATTTGTGGATTGTAAGGGAGGGATTGACGCTTCATGATTGGATAAAAATGATAAAAAAAAGAAGGATTAGATTCAAGAGATATAAGGATGTTGGTAGTTTCTCGTTTATTTTTATTGCCTTAGAATGTTTGAGTTAGTTTTAGTTTAGTTTTTTAGTTTATAGTTTAGTTTAGTTTTAATTTTCGCACCTGAATCCACCTCTCGAGTCACCTGATTCACTAGTATTACCTGTGCTTGTATGTTGTTTTACGGGGCAGTTTGAGAGAGAGAGAGAAGAGAGAGAGAGAGAGAGAGAGAGAGAGAGAAGAGAGAGAGAGAGAGGAGAGAGAGAGAGAGCAGGGAGAAAAACCGACAATAGTATTACCTGTGCTTGTATGTTGTTTTGCGGGGCAGTTTGAGAGAGAGAGAGAGAGAGAGAGAGAGAGAGAGAGAGAGAGAGAGAGAGAGAGAGAGAGAGAGAGAGAGAGAGAGAAGCACAAAAAGATAAGAGAGATAGATAGACAGGCAGAGAGAAAAACCGACAAATAGACAGACACAAAAAACATCAATAGACAGACAACATACAAACAAAAACGACAAATACACAGAGAGAGAGAGAGAGAGAGAGAGAGAGAGAGAGAGAGAGAGAGAGAGAGAGAGAGAGAGAGAGAGAGAGAGAGAGAGAGAGAGAGAGAGAGAGAGAGAGAGAGAATAGTGTTCTGTGTTCCATTCCATAAAACTAAGTCAAAAAAAAGATGGCCCCTACTCCAAAGCTTTATTATATTTTTGTGTGTGTAAGAAAAATTCAGCTTTGTAGGATGACCCTCAATGACCCTGAATGGAGGTCAAAGGGGCGGGAGGGGGTCAAGGGGAGATGGTGAAGACCCTTTTCTTTCTATCAATACACTTGCCTCATACGAAAGGAAAGGGAAGGAAGGAGAAAGGGAAATATGAGGGGAAATGGGGGAAAAAAGAGGATTACTTCACTCATAGTTTTTTCACCTCCTCCTCCTTCTATTCTTCCTCCTCCTCCTCCTCCTCGTCCTCCGTCCCTCCTCTTCCTCCTCTCCTCCTTCCTCCTCCTCCTCTCTCCTCCTCCTCTCTCCTCTCTTCCTCCCTCTCCTCCTCATCTCCTCCTCCATCCTCCTCTCCTCCTCCTCCTCCTCCTCCTCCTCCTCCTCCTCCTCCTCCTCTCTCCTCTCCTCTCTCCTCCTCCTCCTCCTCCTCCCCTCGTCCTCCTCCTCCTCCTCTCTCTCTCCTTCCTCTCTCCTCCTCCCTCCTCCTCCATCTCCTCCTCCTCCTCCTCCTCTCCTCCTCCTCTCCTCCTCCTCCTCCTCCTCCTCCTCCTCCTCCTCCTCCATGGCATCGATAATGTTAACATAAACGACTTTTTTTAATATTGATTGGACAAGCACTAGTCGTAGTAATGGATACAAGATCATTGGTAAGCGATTTCGGTCACATGAAGCGAAGCACTTTTTCTTTAATAGAGTTGTCAATATATGGAACTCTCTTCCACCACAAGTAGTTAATAGTAACAATGTTGAGGCGTTTAAGAACAAACTAGGGGGGGGGGGAGGCACTCAGTAGAGCGCATACCTCCGCCCGAATATTTCATCAATTGTTTGCCATGGCAACAGTTGTGATTCGATTTCATACAAAATTTAATCAGTTCTTCCTTATACCAAATAGACTTGGTATACCAAGTTTGGTCTAAATCTATTTGTAACTTTTCGAGAAATCCTGTACACTAACAAAACAAACAAACAAACAAACAAACAGACAGACAGACAGACAGACAGACAGACAGACAGACAGATCGGGGTGAAAACATAACCCCTCCAACTTCGTTGGCGGAGGTAACTAGATAAATACTTAGCATCAACTGCCCAACTCGATTACTTCGGCCCTACGTAAACTCTTTTGTTTGTTTGTAGTGTTAGCTTTAGTTTAGAGTCTGTCTCTCCTTCAATCTTTCCTATAAAATTCCATGGCAGTTTTTTCTATACTGCATGGTGATTTTTCTCACTTTTTTCCTGCCGGCCTCGGCTGGAGGGAGAGGTGGGTGGGGAGGAGCCTTCAACTTTACTATTCTTTTACCGCTAACACGTAGAAACTATAGTGGTAGAAAGTAGTCACACAGGCAGCCTCGTTTGGCCCAGTAGGGCTGTTGCTGTCTGTCCTTCCTTTGTATTCCTTTGTATTCCTCCTCCTCCTCCTCTGTCCTCGAGTTGCTTTCTTTCTCCCTTGTCTTTGCAATGCCCTTTCATCCCTTTGTATCCTTTGTGCCCTCCCTTCACTGGCTCCTCCTCCTCCTCCTCCTCCTCCTCCTCCTCCTCCTCCTCCTCCTCCTCCTCCTCCTCCTCCTCCTCCTCCTCCTCCAGGAATCAATCTTATCGTTCGCTATTATAAAAATGCGAAGATTGTTGGAAGTCACGAATATGTAAAAAAAATATAGTTATGGTGAATGGAGCGATTGGGGTGGAAGAAGTGAGGGGGATTGTGTGTGTGTGTGTGTGTGTGTGTGTGTGTGTGTGTGTGTGTGTGTGTGTGTGTGTGAGTGTTTTCCTCCTCCTCTTTCTTGTCATGTTCCTTTAGTCTTTGTTTCTTTGTTGATTGAGATAATTTTCTCCTGTTTTCGCCTGTCATTCACTTCAGTTATCTTCCTTTTTTTTCTCCTTTACGTATCCTCCTCCTCCTCCTCCTCCTCCTCCTCCTCCTCCTTTTCCTTCTCCTTTTATTTTATTGTGTGACTTTGAATTCGTCATCTTATCTATTGCTATCTATCTTCCCTTCTCCTTGGATTTAGACCACTTGTACCACCTCCACCTCCACCTCCACCTGTATGTACCACCTCCACTTGTACCACCTCCACCTGTATGTACCACCTCCACCTTATACCTCCACCTGTACACACTCACCTGTCCCTGTTCCTCCTCACCCCCCTTCCTTCCTTCCTTACGGAGTTACCAGCAGATCAGCAACCAATCACGGATATGCGCTTCGACTACGTCATCGCTGAATGTCAAAACCCCAACCAATCCGACGCTTAACCCCTTCACGCCCAGATATTTCCATTAATATAAGAAATCGTATATTGTTAGCACATAAAATTACGAAAAGTTACTTAATATACCAAATTAGGTAGTTGGCGAGGATACTAAACAGGTCATATCTATTACATATTGCTTATATTAACTAAAAATCGCCTAATGGTACCCAAATTACAATGAAAATTACGTTGTGGGTCTCAAGGGGTTAAAGAAACTCGTAGTAGTAGTATAGTAGTAGTAGTAGTAGTAGTATAGTAGTAGTAGTAGTATAGTAGTAGTAGTAGTATAGTAGTAGTAGTAGTATAGTAGTAGTAGTAGTAGTAGTAGTATATCGTTTTTGTTTGCTCTGTCAGCTTCTATAGTGAATTAGTCCCGTTTATTCTATTATTCTATATCATCAATCACTTAGTTTGACCTTGATTTAGGGACAGATGAGAATGCCCTTTCTTTTGACCTTTATGACCTTCCTTCCCCCCTCTCACCCACCCTCACCCCCGGCAGTCCCCACTTTATTTTGACCTTTATGACTTTGACCTTCCTTACCCCCATCTCACCCACCTTCATCCCCACCTAGCCCCACCTTCTTTTGACCTTTTTGACCTTTTTGACCTTCCTTCCTTCCCCCCTCTCACCCACCTTCAGTCCTTCACCCCCAGCAGGCCCACTTTCTTTTGACCTTTATGACTTTGACCTTCCTCCCCCCCCCTCTCACCCACCTTCACCCCAGGCAGGTAACAAGCCAATTAACACCTACACCTCCACCTTATACCTCCACCTGTATTCACTCACCTGGCCTAGTTCCTCCTTGCCCCCCCCCCCCCGGTGTGATTCCCCCCTTGCCCTTCCCCCCCTGGCATAGTGACAGCTGCCCCCCAGGTGTTAAACAGGTGCTTATTTATATCCCTGACCCCCTGTGTGTGTGTGTGTGTGTGTGTAAGGGGGGAGGTATTCTGGTAAGGGAAGTAGTATTCTGAGGCTGGCGTGGCGAGGAAGGGGAGGAGGGGAGGGGAAGGGTAGTGAAGGAAGGGAAGGATGGAAGGGGAAGGAGGAAGGGAGGGGAAGGGTAGTGAAGGAAGGGAAGGATGGAAGGGGAAGGGGAGGAAGGGAGGGGAAGGGTAGTGAAGGAAGGGAGGGATAGAAGGGGAAGGGGAGGAAGGGAGGGAAGGGTAGTGAAGGAAGGGAAGGGGAAGGGGAGGAAGGGAAGGGAAGGGGAAGGAAAGGGTCTGTGTGTGTGTGTGTGTGTGTGTGTGTGTGTGTGTGTGTGTGTGTGTGTGTGTGTGTGTAGGGGGGGCGGGTATCATTTAGGAAGTCACCTGCCCTAACATAAAGACGGGAAATGTTTTTATTTATTTATTTATTTTTATTTCTTTCTTTTATTATTATTAGTAGTATAGAACAAATAGTTATATTGTTAAGTTAGTTTTAGTTAGTATAGAAAAATAGTTATTATAGTTTATAGTGTTTTGTGTTGGTGTGAATTTTGCGTTAGTACTGCTCTGGATTGCAACTTTGTGTTTGTTTATTTATTTACTAACCCAATGATTTGTATCTATCTGTCTGTCTATCTATCTATCTATCTATCTATCTATCTACCTATCTATCTATCTGTCTATCTATCTATCTATCTATCTACCTATCTATCTATCTATCTATCTATCTATCTATCTATCTCTATCTATCTATCTATCTATCTATCTATCTATCTATCTATCTATCTATCTATCTATCTATCTATCTATCTATCTATCTATCTATCTATCTATCTATCTATCTATCTATCTATCTATCTATCTATCTATCTATCTATCTATCTATCTATCTATCTATCTATCTATCTATCTATCTGTCTATCTATCTATCTATCTACCTATCTATCTATCTATCTATCTATCTATCTATCTATCTATCTATCTATCTATCTATCTATATCTATCTATCTATCTATCTATCTATCTATCTATCCACCTACCTATCTATCTATCTATCTATCTATCTATCTATCTATCTATCTATCTATATATTCCCTAATAATATATAATCTAGTTATAGTTAATAGTAATCTATAGTCTATTTTTTTTTAATAGGTAAGGCAAAAAATCCTGCCCCCTTGCTGCTTACTGACTGATATTTGATGCCAGAAGAAGGGAATCCTACGCTTCTTCTAAATTTCAGCTGTATTTTATCATAGTTAACCCTATTATCAGGTAAACAGAGGCATCATTTTCAGCATGAGACCTTATGATAGAATGGAATTTTTGCCTTGTTAAAAAAAATAGACTGTAGTTACAAATGCATGAAGGTAGCTAAGCATAGTATCTCCCTCTTCCACTCTGTCTTTTTTCGTTTTGATTTTTTTTAATGAGAAACGAGTATTATATTTTTTGCCCCTTCTCCCACTTACGTAATGGATCTCTGTTTGTTGGTTAGTGTTTTTTTGTTTGTTTGTTTGTTTGTATGTCTGTTCCTTTGTTTGGCCTGGGTTGTGCTTGGCAATGGCATGTTATATTTTTCAGACTCGTAGCATTGTCCAGCTTGCCTCCTAATTACCTAAAGGAGGGTTAATTTGAGTAATGGAGAGAGAGAGAGAGAGAGAGGGAGAGAGAGAGAGAGAGAGAGAGAGAGAGAGAGAGAGAGAGAGAGAGAGAGAGAGAGAGAGAGAGAGAGAGAGAGAGAGAGAGAGAGGAGAGGAGAGAAGGAGAGAGAGAGAGAGAGAGAGAGAGAGAGAGAGAGAGAGAGATGAGAGAGAGAGAGGAGAGAGAGAGAGAGAGAGAGAGAGAGAGAGAGAGGAGAGAGAGAGAGAGAGAGAGAGAGAGAGAGAGAGAGAGAGAGAGAGAGAGAGAGAGAGAGAGACTAAGTGAAGGTATTATTTAAGTTTATATTTATATTCTTTGTCCGGGGGGAGAGCTAATAAAGGGGTGACCTTGAACTGGGGTGGAGTAACCGTGGCTTGATTAGTATGCCGAGGCTGGCGTGGCGAGGAAGGGGAGGGGGGGAAGGGGAGGAGGGGGAAGAAGGGGAGGGGAAGGGTAGTGAAGGAAGGGGAAGGGGAGGAAGGGAGGGGAAGGGTAGTGAAGGGGGGGAAGGGGAGGAAGGGAGGGGAAGGGTAGTGAAGGGGGGGATGGGAAGGGGGGTAGTGATGGGAAGGAGAGGAAGGGAAGGAGGGGAGGGCAGGGTGTGTGTGTTTGTGTGTGTGTGTGTGTGTGTGTGTCCCCTGGCAGCTGTGTCCACATGGCTGCGTGTTTAATTCACTTTATGTATTTGTGTGGGTACCAAATAAGGAAAAAAAATTCAGACACACACACAGGAGAGAAAAAAATAGAGAGTGATCCTGAAACAAACATGTATTCAATCATCTACTTGTTTGGTGTGTCATTTTTAGCACTCTGTTGTGATTACAGCCCGGGTGCCACTGAGGTTACGAGGCCACGTGACAAGGGAAAAACACGACTTGACGTGGTCCTGACTTTCAGGGTAACGCCGGTTGACGCGGGCAGACGAGGCCTCGTTCCTGACGTTGCGCGATTTTTTATTTTACCTTTGCATCAGCCCACGTCAGTTACCATGGACAAGTGTCGTGGCAGTGTCGGGGCCGTGACGTGGCTCTGTCTTTGTCTGACATGGCTGACCAGGCATTAACCCCTTCACGCCCAGAACGTCATTACCTCCGCCTACGAAGTTGGAGGGGTTATTTTTTCACCCCGATCTGTCTGTCTGTCTGTCTGTCTGTCTGTCTGTTTGTTAGTGTACAGGATTTCTCGAAAAGTTACGAATAGATTTGGACCAAACTCGGTATACCAAGTTTATTTGGTATAAGGAAGAACTGATTTAATTTTTGGGTGAAATCTATTGACAACTGTTGCCATGGCAACCAATTGATGAAATATTCGCGCGGAGGTATGCGCTCATACTGAGTGCATATATATATATATATATTATATTATATATATATATATATATATATATTATATATATATATATATATATTTTTGTTTTTACTTATCTTTTTACTTTTTTTTTTTTTGATCGAATCACAACTGTTGCCATGGCAACCAATTGATGAAAGCTCTACTGAGTGCCCCCCCTCTAGTTTCCATTGTATTTTGGCTGCCATTAGACCATTTTTAGTGAATACTAGCAGGATACCCGGCGTTGCCCGTGTTTTTTTTTTTTTGCATAATAATATGCATAATAATATCCCGTTCCGTCCCTTCCCGTCCCGTCCCTCGTCCCGTCCCGTCCCGTCCCGTCCCGTCCCGTCCCGTCCCGTCCCGTCCCGTCCCGTCCCGTCACGCCCCGCCCCATCCCGTCCCATCCCATCCCGTCCCTTCCCGTCCCGTCCCATCCCGTCCCTTCCCGTCCCGTCCCATCCCGTCCCGTCCCGTCACGCCCCGCCCCATCCCGTCCCATCCCATCCCGTCCCGTCCCGTCCCGTCCCGTCACGCCCCGCCCCATCCCGTCCATCCCATCCCGTCCCGTCCCGTCCCGTCCCGTCCCGTCCCGTCCCGTCCCGTCACGCCCCGCCCCGCCCCGCCCCATCCCGTCCCGTCCCATCCCGTCCCGTCCCGTCACGCCCACCGCCCCATCCCGTCCCATCCCATCCCGTCCCGTCCCGTCCCGTCCCGTCACGCCCCCGCCCCATCCCGTCCCATCCCATCCCGTCCCGTCCCGTCCCGTCCCGTCACGCCCCGCCCCATCCCGTCCCATCCCATCCCGTCCCTCCCGTCCCGTCCGTCCCGTCACGCCCCGCCCCGCCCCGCCCCGCCCCATCCCGTCCCATCCCATCCCGTCCCGTCCCGTCCCGTCCCGTCCGTCCCGTCCCCCGTCCCGTCCGTCCCTCCCCTCCCCCCCGTCCTGTCCCGTCCCGTCCCGTCCCTCCCCTCCCTAACCAATAATATCCGAAAAATGAAAAGTCTCCGAAAAGTCTCCGAATTGAAAAAATAAAAACGTAAAAACCTAATTTAGAGCCTTCCGGTTCTAATGAGACCACCTACAGCCTTCTCCGACGAAAACTGTGGGAGGAGTACGGTAACAAACATATGGACATTGCCCTTTATATATTAAGATAAGCAATATTGTATAGATATGACCTGTTTAGTATCCTTGTCCACTAATTAATTTGGTATATTCAGTCACTTTTTGGGATTTTATGGCTAACAACACAATTTTATATAGCCAAGGAAAGATCTGGGCGTGAAGGGGTATCGTTGCTGACGTGGCGATTAGGCTGACGGTGAGTGGACGCGGAACAATTGCCGGCTTATGTTCCCGCGCTTTAATCATATCGCATGGCGTCGTTATGACCTAATCAACACACCTTATATTTTTGTCCTCGTGTGTGTTTACGCTGCACCATAGAGGCATGTTTCAACCTGCCTCACTCCATTAACCCCTTCACGCCCAGATCTTTCCTTGGCTATATAAAATCGTCTGTTGTCGAGCCATAGAATTACGAAAAGTAACTGAATATACCAAATTAGTTAGTGGACAAGGATACTAAACAGGTCATATCTATAAAATATTGCTTATATTCACTAAAAATCGTCTAATGGTACCCAAATTACAATGGAAATTAAGTTCTGGGCCTCAAGGGGTTAAAGGTCCAATAATCCCTATCACCTTGACCTTGACCTTTCACACCTGTAACATTGGACCTGTGACCTTGCTATCCTACCTGCCACACATACTGACTTAACCTGCTTGACTTGGCCTGCAGTAGGATGCCTCTGATTGAATTGCAGTGTGTGTGTGTGTGTGTGTGTGTGTGTGTGTGTGTGTGTGTGTGTGTGCGTGTATATATATTTTTTTTTTGTCTGCTTGTGTGTATGTGTGGGTTTTTTTTTGTGTGTGTGTGGGTGTTTGTGTATGTGTTTATTTGTGTGTGTGTGTGTGTGTGTGTGTGTGTGTGTGTGTGTGTGTGTGTGTGTGTGTGTGTGTGTGTGTGTGTGTGTGTGTGTGTGTGTGTGTGTGTGGCTGCAATGGGTTTTAAAAGGCAAGGACTAATGTATGTATATATCTTGCATGCAGGTGGCGTGTGTATAGTGTAATTAATTTTGTGTGAGTGTGGTTGGGTGGGTGTGGCACTGTGGTGGTGGTGGTGGTGGTGGTGGTGTTAGTGGTGGTGGTGGTGGTGGTGTTAGTGGTGGTGGTGGGGGTAGTGTTAGTGGTAGTAGTGGTGGTGGTGGTAGTGGTGGTGGTGGTGGTAGCCTTGCGTGTGAGGGGAACAAGAGTGGAGGCTCCAGGGAGGGGGTGCAGTCAGTTCGTACACAAGTTGTTTCGTACACCAGTAGATTCGTACACCAAACATTTGTTTCGTAGTCTATATGAAACCATAGTCGTTTCGTACACCCAGCTCAGAATTGAACTTGATTACTAGAGTTACGAAATGACACCAGGTATGTACGAAAAAACTCAAAATCAGTATACGAAACAACTAACAAAACCTGGGTACGAAACAACTTGTGTACGAAACTCCTTGTAACCCCATGGATGTATAGGGAGGGGGAGGGTGTTTGAAATGGTTACCTTTTGAAAGTCTTGGTGTTTTTTTTACCCCTTCACGCCCAGATCTTTCCTTTGCTATAAAAAATGGTCTGTTGTTAGCCCTAAAATTACAAAAAGGAACTAAATAAACCAAATTAGTTAGTCGACAAGGATACTAAACAGGTCATATCTATAAAATATTGCTTATAGTCACTAAAAATCGTCTTATGGTACCCAAATTACAATGGAAATTACGTTCTGGGCCTCAAGGGGTTAATTCACTGTGACTGGTAGTATAGTGAGCGGACTTTTTCCTGATTTTATTTATATACATATTTATTTACTTATTTTTGCAACGTTTGGTCAGTCCTTTATGACATAGATAAAGGGAAAAATGAAGAAAAATGTCGCTGCTTATTGACATGGATTGGCATCGTTTGTATCATTTAATTAATTAGTTATAGTTAATGAGAGTTTAATATAATTTAACGATGAGGGGCTTTCAGGAAAATCAAACGTTAAACAGAAAGATGATGAGGATTTAAAGCTTCCATAATATAACACAGTGTCAATTATACATGTTTAATACACGTTTTATACAGAGAGGAGAGAGAGAGAGAGAGAGAGAGAGAGAGAGAGGACGGAGAGAGAGAGAGAGAGAGAGAGGAGAGAGAGAGAGAGAGAAGAGAGAGAGAGAGAGAGAGAGGAGAGAGAGAGAGAGAGAGAGGAGGGGGTGAAGCTAGTGGCATAGATATAAATTGATAGATAGATATAAAAAAAAAAAAGGAAGGGAATGAGAGAGAGAGAGAGAGAGAGAGAGAGAGAGAGAGAGAGAGAGAGAGAGAGAGAGAGAGAGAGAGAGAGAGAGAGAGAGAGAGAGAGAGAGAGGGAGAGGAGGGGGTGAAGCTAGTGGCATAGATATAAATTGATAGATAGATATTGAAAAAAGAAAGGGAGAGAGAGAGAGAGAGAGAGAGAGAGAGAGAGAGAGAGAGAGAGAGAGAGAGAGAGAGAGAGAGAGAGAGAGAGAGAGAGAGAGAGAGAGAGAGAGAGAGAGAGAGAGAGAGAGAGAGAACAATACCCTTAGAGAAAATGACTAAAACCACTACTATATTATACTATATTTTATTTTATAGCATACCATAACTCCTTTTTTTTTACGTGTGTGGTGTGGTAATAGTGTTTGGTTTATTTCGTGTTATGGTGTAGGTTTATGTGGCGACAGTGACGGTATAGGAACCCTTTATAGTGAACCCTATACCCTTTATAGTGAACCTGAAC
>JACEEZ010019844.1:252322-262322 GCA_016584305.1 Chionoecetes opilio | reverse complement strand
GTATCTTAGTATCTTTCTAGTATCTTAGTATCTTTCTAGTATCTTAGTATCTTTCTAGTATCTTAGTATCTTTCTAGTATCTTAGTATTTTTCTAGTATCTTGGTATCTTTCTAGTATCTTAGTATCTTTCTAGTATCTTAGTATCTTTCTAGTATCTTAGTATCTTTCTAGTATCTTAGTATTTTTCTAGTATCTTGGTATCTTTCTAGTATCTTAGTATCTTTCTAGTATCTTAGTATCTTTCTAGTATCTTGGTATCTTTCTAGTATCTTAGTATCTTTCTAGTATCTTAGTATCTTTCTAGTATCTTAGTATTTTTCTAGTATCTTGGTATCTTTCTAGTATCTTAGTATTTTTCTAGTATCTTAGTATCTTTCTAGTATCTTAGTATATTTCTAGTATCTTAGTATCTTTCTAGTATCTTAGTATTTTCTAGTATCTTAGTATCTTTAGTATTTTATCTTAGTATCTTTTATCTTAGTATCTTTCTAGTACCTTAGTATCTTTCTAGTATCTTAGTATCTTTTATCTTAGTATCTTATCTTAGTATCTTTCTAGTATCTTAGTATCTTTTATCTTAGTATCTTTCTAGTACCTTAGTATCTTTCTAGTATCTTAGTATCTTTTATCTTAGTATCTTATCTTAGTATCTTTCTAGTATCTTAGTATCTTTCTAGTATCTTAGTATCTTTCTAGTATCTTAGCATCTTTCTAGTATCTTAGTATCTTTAGTATCTTATCCTAGTATATTTCTAGTATCTTACCTTTTCTAGTATCTTTGCCTATCCTCGCCTTTGATGATGATGATGTGACCCTTTTTGCTGTGTTGCTGTGGCGCTGTGTTAATTACGGTTCACTTGGCGGGGGGGGTGGTTAATTACGGTACACTTGGCGGGGGGTATGTGGGTGGGTATTGGGGGGGGGTTAATTATGGTACACTATTGGCGGGGGGGGGGGTTAAATGTCCTAGAATTGGCACTTTGGAGTTCATGGACCCGGCTGGAGACATAACCTTTCCTTAACGACCTGAGAGAGAGAGAGAGAGAGAGAGAGAGAGAGAGAGAGAGAGAGAGAGAGAGAGAGAGAGAGAGAGAGAGAGAGAGAGAGAGAGAGAGAGAGAGAGAGAGAGAGAGAGAGAGAGAGAGAGAGAGAGAGAGAGAGAGAGAGAGAGAGAGAGAGAGAGAACAATAGCTTCAGGGAAAAGTGTACTAACACCAGGAACTGTACAGCGAGGAACACAGTAGGATTCTCACAAGTCTTCCTTCATTAAACTGACTATTTTCATCCTTTTGATGCGTCATTCCTGGAACTGCTTATAATGAGTTGTTTGTGAGGCTTAGTATTCCTGTTATAGCCTGTAGCAACGTATCAGTGCAGGTCATTGTGTTAAGGTGAGTGAGGATGTTTTGAGTGTCAGGTTTGGATCAGTGTCTGGAATGGCTGGGTGAAGTTTATTTGTATTAAGGCTCTATTAGGGTATTTGTAACCCCTTGAGGCCTAGAACGTAATTTTCATTGTAATTTGACCACCATTAGATTATTTTTAATGAATATAAGCATTGTTTTTATAGATATGACCTGTTTTAGTATCCTTGTCCATTAGCTAATTTGGTTTATTTAGTTACTTTTTCGTAGTTTTATGGCTAACTAGCCGAAAAGCCGCCCTCTGGGCGGACTTTTTGGCTAGCTCCTGCGGAGGGCTTTTGGTGGGCCTTCGGCCCACCAAATTGATTGGTTTATCACCAAATAATAGGACAGAAGTAACTCTGAAGTAATTGGACAGAAGTAACTCTGAAGTAATAGGAAGTAGGCTAGTGAAGTAATAGGACTGAAGTAAAATAAACCGTCCGTCAGTCGTGCGTTCGTTTCGATATCTTTCTTTTTTCATGCAAAATATCTCGCGTAAATTTTTTTTTTTCCTTCGCAATTCTCGCTAATACTAAAAAAAAAGAAGAAAAAGTGATCGGACCATCCCTAAAGTGGCCTTAAAACCTTCCCCTGGTCGACCTGGTTCCAAAACTGCCATATGATGGGATTGCGCCACTGGGGGCGGCACCTATCGCGGACACATACACACACAGACACACTTTCGCTTATAGTATTATAATAGCAGACGATTTCATATAGCAAAGGAAACATCGGGGTGTGAAGGGGTTAAGGCGTGTGAGGATGTTTATAGTGTGTAGGTTTGGATCCGTGTCGGGGTGATCTGTGTCGGCGGGATCCGTGGCGGGGGGATCCGTGGCGGGGTGAAGTTCATTTGTATTCAGGATCTATTAGGGTATTTTAAACATTGATTTTCCTCGCCTCGATCTGTACTTTGATCCGGTTTTGATCTAGGATAATGAGGTAATTTCTTTATGCTGGGACTCGATTGGCGTAGCTCCTCTGATTTATTTCCATAGTTAAGCCCTTCACGCCCAGAACGTAATTTCCATTGTAATTTAGATGCCATAAGAAGATTTTTAGTGACTATAAGCAATATTTTATAGATATGACCTGTTTAGTATCCTTTTGTTCACAGTTAAATTGATATATTCAGTCACTTTTCGTAATTTTATGGCCAACAACAGACTTTCATATCACAAAGGAAAGATCTGGGCGTAAAGGGGTTAAAAGGAAAAAGCCTTCACAAGAATGACGCACCTTCGTCAGCCCTGCTGCCTAAAGACTCGCCTTGAATTTCCTTCGCAAACAACTTTAATTAACTTTCTCGTCCGCCTCTCTGTCCCGTCCGCATCTTCCCGTTATCTTTTTTTTTTTTTTTTTTTACATCACAAAGGACTGGCCAAGGGCACAAAAAAAATGGGTAACACAAAGCCCGCTTAGTTGCCAGCACCTATCTGGAACAGTATGTCGCGTTTACTATTGAACACGTTAGGTTACGGTCAGGTTAGGCTAGGTTTCCTGGATATAGTATGGACTTGTAAATTTGTGTGGGAATCAGAATGAGGGTATTTACGAGAACTTTCTATGGTTAGTTTCGGAGCTACAGCCAAGCGTCTTCACTGGGAAACCACGTACTCGCATAGAGAGTGGAATATGCTGCCTGTCCCCGATGCGACAGTTTTCCCACCCCGTTTTTCTCTCTCTCTCTCTCTCTCTCTCTCTCTCTCTCTCTCTCTCTCTCTCTCTCTCTCTCTCTCTTCCAACCTACCTGAAATTTTCGTTTTTAGACAGTCATGTGTTCTGTTTCGCCTGGCTGTCTTAAAAAATATAACCACTGTGCATTTGTTTTAACATACCCGCGTCCCGTTGAGCGTTGGAAAGGCTATGTATGTCCGGTTGTGGGTCTTTGTGGCGGAAAGCGAGTGTGTGATCAAATGGAACCCTATAGATTGAATACGAGAGTAAAAAATTTTCCTTGAATTGAGATGAAGAGTAAAAATTTGACAGAAATACGAGTCATTCTAATAAGGAGAGAGAGAGAGAGAGAGAGAGAGAGAGAGAGAGAGAGAGAGAGAGAGAGAGAGAGAGAGAGAGAGAGAGAGAGAGAGAGAAAAGAAAGAAATCGGGGTTCTCTAACAAGGCGTGGGGAGGGTATCTGGGGTGAAGGATCTGCAAACTTGCCCGCTGGATGGGGGGACATATACGAGGCGTGAGTGATGAAGGGTGGTGATAGGTGGTGACAGGGAGGGAACACGGAGCTAGGTGGTGAAGGAAAGGCAATGCTATGTGGTTCGTCTCTCTCTCTCTCTCTCTCTCTCTCTCTCTCTCTCTCTCTCTCTCTCTCTCTCTCTCGCTGTGAATGATCCCCTGGCAACTCTTCCCTTTGGTACGCACACTAATGAGCGATGAAGTGAGTCACACGAGGGTTAGGTAAGAGTGGTTGGCAGCCGACTGTTCGCTTCGTTAATTAACCCCTTCACGCCCAAATCTTTCCTTTGCTATATAAAATTGTCTGTTGTTAGCCATAAAAGTACGAAAAGTCACTGAATATACCAAATTAGTTAAGTGGACAAGGATACTAAACAGGTCATAATTATCTATAAAACATTGCTTATATTCACTAAAAATTGTCTATTGATATCCAAATTACAATGGAAATTACGTTCTGGGTCTCAAGGGGTTAAAGAAAAATCGTATGGAGACTCATAGAACTGATATTTAGCAAGAGGAATATATTTTACCCCTTGAGACCCAGAACGTAATTTGGGTACCATTAGACATTTTTTTGTGACTATAAGCAATGTTTTATAGATATGACCTGTTTAGTATCCTTGTCGACTAGCTAATTTGGTATATTAAGTCACTTTTCGTAATTTTATGGCTGACAACAGACGAATTTTTATAGCAAAGTAAAGATCTGGTCGTGATCTTTACGTTCTATTACGTTCTGGGTCTCAAGGGGTTCAATAATTAGGTACTACGTAAGCTGATACCGTCCATGTATTAGTTCTCCAATAGTAAATAATAACAATAATGATAATAAACATACACTGCATAGGAACATTGCAATAAGTCTGTTCAAGCTACCTCCTCTTCTCCTACTTTTTCTTATTCAACTTCATGGGAAACAACATTACCCTGATATGAAAAAACCCTGAAGTCTGAAGTTACTGGCGTGGAAGGAGGAAGGGGATAACAGGGGACCTAATTCTCCTGCCAGGGTGGGTGAAGAGGAAGGGGAAGGGGAAGGGGAAGGAAGGGCATAACAGGGGATCTAACTAACAGGGTGGGTGAAGGGGGAAGGGGAAGAACAACCCACCTCCCTTGCCACCCACTTGTGATGTGAAGAAATAAAAAATAAATAAAATAAATAAATAAAGAAAGAAAGAAAGAAAAGAAGAAGAAGAAGAGAAAGAAAATGAGTAATAGAAATGAGAAGAAAGAGATTAAAGGAAGCAATGAAGCGATGATGATGATGATGATGAGGAGGAGGAGGAGGAGGAGGAGGAGGAGGAGGACATGAAAACAAATTAAAATAGTGAAATAAAATGGTACGTCTGAGAAGATAATAAAAATAGATCCATGAGGTGACACTATGATGGTAGTTAATGGCACCACTACTACTACTACTGCTACTACTACTACTACTACTACTACTACTACTGCTACTACTACAACTACTACTACTACTACTACTACTACTACCTACTACTACAACTACTACTACCTACTACTACTGCTACAACTACTACTACTACTACTACTACTACCTACTACTACTACTACTACTACTACTACCTACTACTACTACTACTACTACTACTACTACTACTACTACTACTACTACTACTACTACTACTACTACTACTACTACTACTACTACTATACTGTTCTGCCTCATACTGCTACTAACATTTATTTCTGGCTGGTACTACTACTACTACTACTACTACTACTACTACTACTACTACTACTACTACTACTACTACTACTACTACTACTACTACTACTCCTTCTACTACTAGTAAATACTTGAATACAATGCTATGAGAAGTCAAATACTAGAGAATAGATAAAAAATGATCAATGACATGACGATAAGATATGGGAATGACAGATACTAATGATAATAATACGACGAAACTAAACGAAACAAAATGAAACGACAGATACAAAGAAAAACAAATCACACGACAAAAAAAAAGTAATAATAGTAAATAATAAAAATAATACAAATAATAATGATTAATAAAAACTGTGAGATTCTTGAAGGCTATTGTAAGGAAGGAACGTAAGAAGGAAAGACGAGGAGGAAAGCCATGACTAAGAAGTAAGAAGGGATGAGGACAGATACTAAAGACGAAACTATATGTCTCCTTATATATCGAAGTTACGCAATACACTACATACTTTGGCTCGGTTTTAGAAGGGAACAGTTACTTAAGGGAAGGAAGGAAGGAGGGAGGGAAGGAAGGAAGGAAGGAAGGAAGGAAAGGAGGGAGGGAAGGAAGGAATGAAGGAGGGAAGGAAGGAATGAAGGAGGAAGGAAGGAAGGAAGGAAGGAAGGAAGGAAGGAAGGAAGGAGGGAGGGAGGGAAGGAAGGGAGAGAAAGAAAAAAAGGAAGGAAGGAAGGAGGGAGGGAAGGGAGGAAAGAAGGGAGGGAGGGAGAGAGGAAGGAAAGAACGGAGGGAGGATGGAAGGAAGGAAGCAAAAGAAAGAATGAATGCAGAAAGAAAAAAGAAAAAAGAAAGAGAGAAGGAGGGAGAGAGTAAGGAAAGAACGGAGGGAGGAAAGATGGAAGGAAGGAAGCAAAAGAAAGAATGAATGAAGAAAGAAAAAAGAAAAAGAAAGGAAGGAAGGAAAGGAAGAAAAAAGAAAGAAAGGTATGAAGAAGGAAGGAAGGAAGGAAGGAAGGAAGGAAGAAGGAAGGAAGAAGGAAGGAAGAAGAAAAAAAAGAAAAAGAAAGGAAGGAAGAAAAGGAAGAAAAAAGAAAGAAAGGTATGAAGAAGGAAGGAAGGGAGGGTGTGAGGAAGGAAGAATGAATGAAGGAAGGAAGGAAGGGAGGCAATGTGGAGGCAGAAGCAATCCCATAGTTTTCCTCCGGCTTCCTCCTCTTCTGCCTCACTACATTGGTCGCAGAGGAGGAAATAGGGGGACTTAAAGACCTCTTCTCTTCCTTCCTGTCCGCTTCCTATACACCACACTGGCTGCTCTCTCTCTCTCTCTCTCTCTCTCTCTCTCTCTCTCTCTCTCTCTCTCTCTCTCTCTCTCTCTCTCAATTCAAGGAAACCATTTTTACTCTCACATTCAGTCTTAATGGATTAATTTGATCACACACACACACACACACACACACACACACACACACACACACACACACACACACACACACACACACACACACACACACACACACACACACACACACACACACACACACACACACACACACTCCCGGGCATTATTACACTGACATATACGTGCGGTTACTATCCCCCTTGAGCAAGAGGATAAGGGGGTGTGGTGTGTGAGGTCCCAGCATTACCCAAAGATCGGTCAAAATGAACTCCACACTCGTACCGGGAGGGTGAAACTGGCGATCGCGAGTACTGTTCGCGTGGACAAGACCGTGGGTGAATGACACGTTTGGCCTCGCTTTCCGCCACGAAGACCCGCAACCAGACATCTCTACAGACTGTCAAGCGCTCGACGGGACGCGGGTGTATTACAAAAAAGAAGCACAAAGGTTATATTTTTTAAGACGGCTGCAAGCGAGACAGAACAGACAGAACACAAGACAGTAAAAAATCTTCAGACAGGCAGGCGGCGGGGGGTGGGGGGCGGGGGGATAGACGCGCCGTGACAGGGTACAGAGAGGCGGACGAGAAAGTTAATTAAAGCTGCTATATAGTGAAGGAGATAGAGATTCAAGGAGAGTCTTTAGGCAGCAGGGCAGAGAATGTTGTGACGCGGCTGTAAAAACAATGTCCTGCAGTAGTCATTAGGTGCGTTGGGGGGGGGGAGAGAGAGAGAGAGAGAGAGAGAGAGAGAGAGAGAGAGAGAGAAAAGAGAGAGAGAGAGAGAGAGAGAGAGAAGAGAGAGAGAGAGAGAGAGAGAGAGAGAGAGAGAGAGAGAGAGAGAGAGAGAGAGAGAGAGAGAGAGAGAGAGAGAGAGAGAGAGAAGAGAGAGAGAGAGAGAGAAGAGAGAGAGAGAGAGAGAGAGAGAGAGAAGAGAGAGAGAAGAGAGAGAGAGAGAGAGAGAGAGAGAGAGAGAGAGAGACGAGACGACATGAGATGCTTCCTTAGCACTAGCTACGTAGTCCGATGAGGCACCACGAGACCACCCATCACGAAGCTCGATAAGCCGCATCGCAGCGGGAGAGTTAGCAGATCGATCACAGAGAGTACCCCCCCAGCATTGCGAAGCCATCAACTCCACCACAGCTCCCCACCCCCCACGCCTGACCACACTCCCACATCCCACGCCTTCCCCACACTCCCCCCCCACCCTATCCCCACCCTTCATTCCCCCACTGTCCCCCCATCCGCGGCGTTCATTCACTACCCATACCTCCCCACGCCTTCCCCACGCCTTCCCCACTCCCCCACGCCTTCCCCACTCCCCCACGCCTCCCCTCCCCACTCCCCCACGCCTTCCCCACCTCCCCACTCCCCCACGCCTTCCCCACTCCCCCACTCCCCCAGCCTTCCCCACGCCTTCCCCACGCTTCCCCACCCTCACACGCCTTCCCCACGCCTTCCCCACTCCCCACGCCTTCCCCACTCCCCCACGCCTTCCCCACGCCTTCCCCACTCCCCCACGCCTTCCCACTCCCCCACGCCTTCCCCACTCCCCCACGCCTTCCCCACTCCCCCACGCCTTCCCCACTCCCCCACGCCTTCCCCACTCCCCCACGCCTTCCCACTCCCCCACGCCTTCCCCACCCCCCACGCCTCCCCCACTCCCCCACGCCGTCCCACTCCCCCACGCCTTCCACGCCCCACGCCTCCCCACTCCCCCACGCCTTCCCCACGCCCCACGCCTTCCCCACGCCCCCACGCCTTCCCCACTCCCCCACGCCTTCCCCACGCCTTCCCCACTCCCCCACGCCTTCCCCACTCCCCCACGCCTTCCCCACTCCCCCACGCCTTCCCCACGCCCCCACGCCTTCCCCACGCCCCCGTGTGTGTCGTGGGGTTGACGAGACTGAGGCGGGGAGACGCGCGCTTCCCCTCGCTACGAACCAACACTTGCAGGGTTATGAGGTACTAAGGAGGCCGGGATTGAGGTCACTGCAGGTTCTTGGCAGACATTGTGACATAGTTCATACTTACTTATACTTAACTATATACTTATACTTATACTTACTATATACTTATACTTGTACTTATACTTACTGTCTTCTTCCATCAAAACCTCTTCTCTTCCTTCAAAAACAGAAAATAGAGGTTGGAATGAGGGTGGCTAGAAAAATAATAGTCAAGTCAAATAAAATAGTACTAGTAAATTATAGTGCAATTTAATGGAGGTGTTAGAATGAGGGAGTGTCAATATGGTTTTGGATAGCTAAATGTTTGTTTCTGTCTTGGCATCTGTTACGATCTCTGGTGTGTGTGTGTGTGGGTGTGGGTGTGTGTGTGGGTGTGGGTGTGTGGGGCAGGGGCGCGACAGGGGAAGGGGAGGGCAGGGGAGGGGTAGGGACTGAGGATGACGTAATGCAAGCTTCAGATAGATTGATTGATTGATATAATGCCAAAAAATGGGAAATTGTGCCAGACATCAGAGGTCATATGGCACTATGGCAAAGCATGAAAAGGGGAGGGGTTAGAGAGAAAGAGTGAAACGGTGAGGGAAGGGGAAAGGAACGCTATAGCAGTAGGGTTATAGCAGAGGAAGGACGTGTAGTTGTTTGGAAATAGTGATAGAAATAGGAGTTGTTTGGAAATAGTGATAGTTTTGGAGTTGTTTGGAAATAGTGATAGAAATAGTTGTTGTTTGGAAATAGTGATAGAAATAGGAGTTGTTTGGAAATAGTGATAGAAATAAGAGTTGTTTGGAAATAGTGATAGAAATAAGAGTTGTTTGGAAATAGTGATAGAAATAGTTGTTTGGAAATAGTGATATAAATAGGAGTTGTTTGGAAATAGTGATAGAAATAGTTGTTTGGAAATAGTGATAGAAATAGGAGTTGTTTGGAAATAGTGATAGAGATAGGAGTTGTTTGGAAATAGTGATATAAATAGTTGTGTTTGGAAATAGTGATAGAAATAGGAAACAGTGAAACGATGAGGGAAAAGCTTCAGGTAGAGAAAGAAGGAAGGAAGCGAGATACGACCCCAAGACAAGGATATAGTACAAGGGTGAAGGGGTAATTAAGATGATAGAGAGCTAGTTTACTGGTGATTTACGGTGATTAGGAGAGATTTTGTTCCTCCTCTCCCTTCCCTTCTCCCTTAAGTGCTGTTCTGAGAATAAGACGTGTTGTTTCCAAGCTGTTGACATTCGAGTAATAACTTAGATGATGTCGCTTCTGACCTTGCTTTATGTTTCCCTGGTGATAAGGAGACGAGGGGAGCAAGATAAGGAGACGAGGGGAGCAAGATAAGGAGAC
>JACEEZ010019844.1:224822-237322 GCA_016584305.1 Chionoecetes opilio | reverse complement strand
TCTCTCCATCTTCAAGTAGTGTTATTAGTAAAGGATTCTCTTCATCTTCAAGTTAGTGTTATTAGTAAAGGACTCTCTCCATCTTCAAGTTAGTGTTATTAGTAAAGGATTCTCTTCATCTTCAAGTTAGTGTTATTAGTAAAGGATTCTCTTCATCTTCAAGTTAGTGTTATTAGTAAAGGATTCTCTTCATCTTCAAGTTAGTGTTATTAGTAAAGGATTCTCTCCATCTTCAAGTTAGTGTTATTAGTAAAGGATTCTCTTCATCTTCAAGTTAGTGTTATTAGTAAAGGATTCTCTCCATCTTCAAGTTAGTGTTATTAGTAAAGGATTCTCTCCATCTTCAAGTTAGTGTTATTAGTAAAAGGATTCTCTCCATCTTCAAGTTAGTGTATTAGTAAAGGATTCTCTTCATCTTCAAGTTAGTGTTATTAGTAAGGATTCTCTCCATCTTCAAGTTAGGTTATTAGTAAAGGATTCTCTCCATCTTCAAGTTAGTGTTATTAGTAAAGGACTCTCTCCATCTTCAAGTTAGTGTTATTAGTAAAGGACTCTCTCCATCTTCAAGTTAGTGTTATTAGTAAAGGACTCTCTCCATCTTCAAGTTAGTGTTATTAGTAAAGGATTCTCTTCATCTTCAAGTTAGTGTTATTAGTAAAGGACTCTCTCCATCTTCAAGTTAGTGTTATTAGTAAAGGATTCTCTTCATCTTCAAGTTAGTGTTATTAGTAAAGGATTCTCTCCATCTTCAAGTTAGTGTTATTAATAAGGATTCTCTCCATCTTCAAGTTAGTGTTATTAGTAAGGATTCTTCATCTTCAAGTTAGTGTTATTAGTAAAGGATTCTCTCCATCTTCAAGTTAGTGTTATTAGTAAAGGATTCTCTCCATCTCAGTTTAGTGTTATTAATAAAGATTCTCTCCATCTTCAAGTTAGTGTATTAGTAAAGGATTCTCTCCATCTTCAAGTTAGTGTTATTAGTAAAGGACTCTCTCCATCTTCAAGTTAGTGTTATTAGTAAAGGACTCTCTCCATCTTCAAGTTAGTGTTATTAGTAAAGGATTCTCTTCATCTTCAAGTTAGTGTTATTAGTAAAGGATTCTCTCCATCTTCAAGTTAGTGTTATTAGTAAAGACTCTCTCCATCTTCAAGTTAGTGTATTAGTAAAGGATTCTCTTCATCTTCAAGTTAGTGTTATTAGGTAAAGGACTCTCTCCATCTTCAAGTTAGTGTTATTAGTAAAGGATTCTCTCCATCTTCAAGTTAGTGTTATTAGTAAAGGATTCTCTTCATCTTCAAGTTAGTGTTATTAGTAAAGGACTCTCTCCATCTTCAAGTTAGTGTTATTAGTAAAGGATTCTCTTCATCTTCAAGTTAGTGTTATTAGTAAAGGATTCTCTTCATCTTCAAGTTAGTGTTATTAGTAAAGGATTCTCTTCATCTTCAAGTTAGTGTTATTAGTAAAGGATTCTCTCCATCTTCAAGTTAGTGTTATTAGTAAAGGATTCTCTTCATCTTCAAGTTAGTGTTATTAGTAAAGGATTCTCTCCATCTTCAAGTTAGTGTTATTAGTAAAGGATTCTCTCCATCTTCAAGTTAGTGTTATTAGTAAAGGATTCTCTCCATCTTCAAGTTAGTGTTATTAGTAAAGGATTCTCTTCATCTTCAAGTTAGTGTTATTAGTAAAGGATTCTCTCCATCTTCAAGTTAGTGTTATTAGTAAAGGATTCTCTCCATCTTCAAGTTAGTGTTATTAGTAAAGGACTCTCTCCATCTTCAAGTTAGTGTTATTAGTAAAGGACTCTCTCCATCTTCAAGTTAGTGTTATTAGTAAAGGACTCTCTCCATCTTCAAGTTAGTGTTATTAGTAAAGGATTCTCTTCATCTTCAAGTTAGTGTTATTAGTAAGGACTCTCTCCATCTTCAAGTAGTGTTATTAGTAAAGGATTCTCTTCATCTTCAAGTTAGTGTTATTGTAAAGGATTCTCTCCATCTTCAAGTTAGTGTTATTAATAAAGGATTCTCTCCATCTTCAAGTTAGTGTTATTAGTAAAGGATTTCTCTTCATCTTCAAGTTGTGTTATTAGTAAAGGATTCTCTCCATCTTCAAGTTAGTGTTATTAGTAAAGGATTCTCTCCATCTTCAAGTTAGTGTTATTAATAAAGGATTCTCTCCATCTTCAAGTTAGTGTTATTAGTAAAGGATTCTCTCCATCTTCAAGTTAGTGTTATTAGTAAAGGACTCTCTCCATCTTCAAGTTAGTGTTATTAGTAAAGGACTCTCTCCATCTTCAAGTTAGTGTTATTAGTAAAGGATTCTCTTCATCTTCAAGTTAGTGTTATTAGTAAAGGATTCTCTCCATCTTCAAGTTAGTGTTATTAGTAAAGGACTCTCTCCATCTTCAAGTTAGTGTTATTAGTAAAGGATCTCTTCATCTTCAAGTTAGTGTTATTAGTAAAGGACTCTCTCCCATCTTCAAGTTAGTGTTATTAGTAAAGGATTCTCTCCATCTTCAAGTTAGTGTTATTAGTAAAGGACTCTCTCCATCTTCAAGTTAGTGTTATTAGTAAAGGATTCTCTCCATCTTCAAGTTAGTGTTATTAGTAAAGGACTCTCTCCATCTTCAAGTTAGTGTTATTAGTAAAGGATTCTCTTCATCTTCAAGTTAGTGTTATTAGTAAAGGACTCTCTCCATCTCAAGTTAGTGTTATTAGTAAAGGATTCTCTCATCTTCAAGTTTATGTTATTAATAAAGGATTCTCTCCATCTTCAAGTTAGTGTTATTAGTAAGGATTCTCTTCATCTTCAAGTTAGTGTTATTAGTAAAGGATTCTCTCCATCTTCAAGTTAGTGTTATTAGTAAAGGACTCTCTCCATCTTCAAGTTAGTGTTATTAGTAAAGGATTCTCTCCATCTTCAAGTTAGTGTTATTAGTAAAGGATTCTCTCCATCTTCAAGTTAGTGTTATTAATAAAGGATTCTCTCCATCTTCAGTTAGTGTTATTAGAAAGGATTCTCTTCATCTTCAAGTTAGTTTATTAGTAAAGGATTCTCTCCATCTTCAAGTTAGTGTTATTAGTAAAGGATTCTCTCCATCTTCAAGTTAGTGTTATTAGTAAAGGACTCTCTCCATCTTCAAGTTAGTGTTATTAGTAAAGGATTCTCTTCATCTTCAAGTTAGTGTTATTAGTAAAGGATTCTCTCCATCTTCAAGTTAGTGTTATTAGTAAAGGATTCTCTCCATCTTCAAGTTAGTGTTATTAGTAAAGGATTCTCTCCATCTTCAGTTAGTGTTATTAATAAAGGATTCTCTCCATCTTCAAGTTAGTGTTATTAGTAAAGGATTCTCTTCATCTTCAAGTTAGTGTTATTAGTAAAGGATTCTCTTCATCTTCAAGTTAGTGTTATTAGTAAAGGATTCTCTCCATCTTCAAGTTAGTGTTATTAGTAAAGGATTCTCTCCATCTTCAAGTTAGTGTTATTATTAAAGGATTCTCTCCATCTTCAAGTTAGTGTTATTAGTAAAGGATTCTCTCCATCTTCAAGTTAGTGTTATTAGTAAAGGACTCTCTCCCATCTTCAAGTTAGTGTTATTAGTAAAGGATTCTCATCCATCTTCAAGTTAGTGTTATTAGTAAAGGATTCTCTCCATCTTCAAGTTAGTGTTATTAATAAAGGATTCTCTCCATCTTCAAGTTAGTGTATTAGTAAAGGATTCTCTCCATCTTCAGTTAGTGTTATTAGTAAAGGATTCTCTCCATCTTCAAGTTTAGTGTTATTAGTAAAGGATTCTCTCCATCTTCAAGTTAGTGTTATTAGTAAAGGATTTCTCATCTTCAAGTTAGTGTTATTAATAAAGGATTCTCTCCATCTTCAAGTTAGTGTTATTAGTAAAGGATTCCCTCCATCTTCAAGTTAGTGTTATTAGTAAAGGACTCTCTCCATCTTCAAGTTAGTGTTATTAGTAAAGGATTCTCTCCATCTTCAAGTTAGTGTTATTAGTAAAGGACTCTCTCCATCTTCAAGTTAGTGTTATTAGTAAAGGATTCTCTCCATCTTCAAGTTAGTGTTATTAGTAAAGGATTCTCTCCATCTTCAAGTTAGTGTTATTAGTAAAGCATTCTCTCCATCTTCAAGTTAGTGTTATTAGTAAAGGACTCTCTTCATCTTCAAGTTAGTGTTATTAGTAAAGCATTCTCTCCATCTTCAAGTTAGTGTTATTAGTAAAGGATTCTCTCCATCTTCAAGTTAGTGTTATTAATAAAGGACTCTCTCCATCTTCAAGTTAGTGTTATTAGTAAAGGACTCTCTTCATCTTCAAGTTAGTGTTATTAGTAAAGCATTCTCTCCATCTTCAAGTTAGTGTTATTAGTAAAGGATTCTCTCCATCTTCAAGTTAGTGTTATTAGTAAAGCATTCTCTCCATCTTCAAGTTTCTTCCATATGTTTTCGGCTCTTTTGTAGAGTCTTATGTTAATCGGTTCTGTTTTTGTTAATGCATGTATTTCTTGTGTGTTGAGTGTGTGTGGGTATCTCTGTTCTGCAGCAAATCTGAGGGCTTTGTTTTGTGTTATTTGTAGTTTGCTAATTTGTGTTTTGCTCATTGATAATGTTGGGATAGGTGGGTAGTCCAAGATTGGTAGGACCAGTGCTTTGACTAGATGTGTTTTAATTTTGATAGGCATACTTCTAAATCGGAATAGTCGTGTTAAGAGCTCCAAAGGCCTTGTGTTGTCTGTCTTTTATGTGTTGTATTATATCCTCTGTTGTTAATTGTGTGACCGAGTGTTTTGCCTTTCATTTGGGTGTCAAGCATTTCTTCCTCCATGAGTACTTCTTCTTCGGCCTTTGCTCCCAGTCTTATAACTGTGAATTTTGTTGTATTTGTTTCTACGTATTTTCCATTGTCGTTCGTATTTGTTTATGCGGCAGACTTCTCTCGCCTCGCCGTTATTCGGTTGAGCATTTCCTTTGATTTACCCGGGTAGTGTATTGTTTGAGTGATGTCGTCTGCGTATGATATGTTTGTGCCCTGTATTGGGTCTGGTCGTCTGGGTATGATATGTTTGTGTCCTGTATTGGGTCTGGTCGTCTGGGTATGATATGTTTGTGCCCTGTATTGGGTCTGGTCGTCTGGGTATGATATGTTTGTGCCCTGTATTGGGTCTGGTCGTCTGGGTATGATATGTTTGTGTCCTGTATTGGGTCTGGTCGTCTGCGTATGATATGTTTGTGCCCTGTATTGGGTCTGGTCGTCTGGGTATGATATGTTTGTGCCCTGTATTGGGTCTGGTCGTCTGGGTATGATATGTTTGTGTCCTGTATTGGGTCTGGTCGTCTGGGTATGATATGTTTGTGCCCTGTATTGGGTCTGGTCGTCTGGGTATGATATGTTTGTGCCCTGTATTGGGTCTGGTCGTCTGGGTATGATATGTTTGTGCCCTGTATTGGGTCTGGTCGTCTGGGTATGATATGTTTGTGCCCTGTATTGGGTCTGGTCGTCTGGGTATGATATGTTTGTGCCTGTATTGGGTCTGGTATGTCTCTGGTGTATGTGATGAATA
Organism: Chionoecetes opilio; assembly: GCA_016584305.1. Lineage (NCBI taxonomy): Eukaryota > Metazoa > Arthropoda > Malacostraca > Decapoda > Majidae > Chionoecetes > Chionoecetes opilio. The sequence goes on along the minus strand of JACEEZ010019844.1, from coordinate 231,757 downwards.
GCGTCGGAGATAGTACACTACCCTGGGGCACGCCGCAGCGTAGTTTAATACGGCCACCTAGGTATGTGCCTATTTTAATTTTTGCCTCTCGGTCGTCTAAAAAATCACAGAGTAGTTTTTCTAGTATTGTTGGCAGTTGTAATTAGAGTATTTTGTATTTTAGGCCAAGGTGCCAAACTTTGTCAAATGCTTTTGTGATATCTCGTAATACTAATACCCGTATTCGCAGTCACATGCCATCATTGTACGTGGTCATTGTTCACTTTTTGTCTTGTCCTAATTAAATCAATACGTCATGCCAGCTGTGTTGTGATTGCAATAGGAGTACTGTATGATTGCTCTAGTACTTTCCATGGCAGCTACAAGATCAAGTTAATAATTTTGACTGAGTAGAAATGGAACAAAATCATAGCAATTACCACGAGCAATCATGGTATGTGACTACGAATACAAGCATAAGTGACATTGTCCATTGTCTGCTTTGTTTTGAGCTATCTGTTCTGTTTTAAGTGCAATGGCTTCGGTAGTTCCTCTGCCTTGGCGAAAACCGTATTGGTGCATATTATATAAGTTATTGTCATTGAGGTGTTGTCGTAGTCTTTTGTTTATAATGCGTTCGAAAAATTTTCCAGGTACTTCTAATAATGAGATGGGCCTGTAATTTAATGCACGATGTGAATTCTTGCCTTGTTTTGGGATTAATCTGATCGTTGATTGTTTCCACATGTCGGGGAAACATCCTGCGCATAGTGTTGAATTATATATGTGACATAGTTTGATTATCGCATTATCTGGTAGGTGTTTGAGTAGCGTTTTGTTGTTGCCACTTTGACCAGTGAGGGCGAGTTTCAAGTTTCAAGTTTATTTGAGAAAAGGTGGGGGAAGTTACAAAGAGGGGGGGCGAGGTCACGTGTCAACAGTATTTACATGGGGAGGTCACGGAGAGAGTTGCCATATACCTACGACACCTGTACAGTACATATATTTGAATGTCTGTCCCTGGAGTGGCGAGTGTGTGGTGTCTGAATTACTCTGCAGATAGAACAGGAAGGGGAGACAATTGGATCAAGCCTAACGTGGTTTCTGTTCCCCCGTCCTGCAGTGGCGCCGCGGAGGCCTGGCGGGGGCGGGGCGGGGCGTGCGTCTGTACACTTTGTTTGAAGGGTGACGGTCCTTGTTGTGCGTCCTTATTGCCTTACTTACAGGGGTGTAGTGAAGGGTGTGCTGAAGAGAGAGACAAAAGAGAGAGAGGCAGAGACGAGAGACGAGAGAAGAGCAGAGAGAGCAAAGAGAGAGAACAGAAAAAGAGAGAGAGAGTAGAGAGTGGACAATAGAGAGAGGAGATGAGTAGATGAGAGGAGAGAGAGAGAGAGAGCTAGAGAGAGAGGAGGTTAATGAAGTAGGGGACGCGAGTAAGTGTGAGAGCAGGTACGTAATGAACAGGTGGTGTGTGTGTGTGTGGTTGTGTGTGTGTGTTGTGTGTGTTGTGTGGGTGTGGTGTGTGTGTGTGGTTCAGTATAGCATCGCATATCCATCCTACTCATCACACACACCCAGTCACACACACACCACACACCACACACCACACACACAGACACACACACACACACACACAACACACACAGTACTTTATCATGCATTCTGATTTCGCTGACTCTCACATTATCGATGAGTGTGAGTGGTGAGAGGAACGGAGAGGGAGTGTAGGGCGGTGAGAGGGAGCACGATGAAGCACTGAGAGGGACTTGAGTGGGTAATGAGAGGGATGGGTTGGATAGAGAGAGAGGGAAGTCAAAAGAAAGATGGAAAAGGATGACCAATGATACGAAAGAGAGAGAGAGAGAGAGAGAGAGAGAGAGAGAGAGAGAGAGAGAGAGAGAGAGAGAGAGAGAGAGAGAGAGAGGAGAGAGAGAGAGAGAGAGAGAGAGAGAGAGAGAGAGAGTTTACCTGAGGGGTGATGCCATTTTTCAAGGTGTCAAGAGCTCAAGACAAGATAGATAGTGACAGGGAAGTGGGATAAGGTGTGGGCAGACGGGAGGACAGATGGGCGGTGATGGGTAAGAAGTATGTGAGTGAAGGAAGGGAAGGGAAGGGAAGGGAAGGGAAGGGAAGGGAAGGGAAGGGATGGGAATATAAGATTGGGAGGGAAGGGGAGGGAGTATAACTGATGCTAAAATACTCAATCATTATATATAGCAACTGAGATTCTACCTGTCAAAGAACCTATTGTTTTATGTCTTCCCCTGTAATCAATAACAGGTTTATTTTTTTTTCTTCAACAAACTTATTTATTTTTACGTCTTCAGCTGTAATCAATAAAAAAAAAATTACACAAACCAATTTTTTTTTAGTCTTCAGCTGTCATCAATAACGTTTTTTAGTTTACCCGAGAAACTTTTTTTTTTTTTTAAGTCTTCACCTGTCATCAATAACACGTTTTTTCTGTTTTCCCCCCCAGGTATGTAGTAGTGAGCAGGATGCGAGGCCCTAGGAGGCTTGGGTGCGTGGGTGAGTGTGGACGCGAAGGTATTGTGTTCATTATTTTTTTATTTTTTTTATTTTTTTTATTATTATTATTATTATTATTTTTTTTAAACGTTGTAGCCTATAGCGCCTGTAGGCATATGGAAAATCTTGATGTTGGTCGAACTCGACCGTTGGTGGCGCAGGCTGGATTTTTATAGTGACACCTGTGGTCTCAGGTGAAGATTCAATTTTCTATGATGTTCTTGATCTTCAGTTTAGGCGCATGCAGCCCCTAGAGTCCACCGTCACACTCGCAATCGGCAGACAGGTATACGCTGCATGTGGGTTGCTTCGGTTACTCGACGATGGCTTTGACAGTTGCTCCTTGGTGAGACTTGAACTCGGGACCTTCTGCTCCTTTTCAACTCTTGAAAGAGTTGCCCCCGGCAGGATTCGAACTCGGGACATTGAGTTCAGCACTCCAAGACGCTAACCACTTGGCCACCGCCTCCCCAAATCTATATGTATAACCAAGTACAGAGGGTTTTAATTTTTCAATTTTTTACTTCATATTGTCAAAAGGAGCGTTGAAATTTATGAACAAGAACAGGACTAAATGGGGTGAAAATGGTGAGAAGTGTTTGCCCTTGTCCTGCGATGGTTGATGGTGGTGGTGGTGGTGGTGGTGGTGGTGATGGTTGTGATGGTTGTGATGGTGGTGGTGGAGGGAATGGTGATGGTGGTGGTGGTGGAGTGAATGGTGGTGGTGGAGTGAATGGTGGTGGTGGTGGTGGTGTTGGTGGTGGTGATGGTTGATGGTTATGACTGAGGGTAAATACAGCCAGTGCCGCCACCACCACCACTGCCTGCCTTCCCAACACTGCCGCCGCCACCACAATCACCTCCCCCATCACTGACAACACCACCAGCAGCAACAACAATAACATCAACAACAAGGATAGCAACACCAGCAGCAAAAGAAAGAAAAATAGAGACAGCATAAAAAAAACCTTAGCAGCAGCAACAACAACAACAACAGGAGGAACAATGACAACAATAATGGAAACACTGTCCTTGGCGGGTTCTCGGTATCTTAAAGTAGTGCAAAAGTCTATTTGTGGTGCTTACCTTGTCTATCAGTGGGGTGGCGGCGGGGGCGTCACGACAGCTGGTGTGGTGTGGGCGGCACCCCCGTCACCCGCCCACCGGGCCGGGGAGACCCACACCTCGTGCTGGCCCTCAGGGCTCTCGTGGTCCTGGCATGCAGCGTCGTGTCCTTCAGATAGGAAGCACCTTGTTTATGCCCTGTGCCCGGCGCGTGGTCGCCGTGACCCAGTGCCTGTGTGGCCTAGAAGGGGTTGCCGGCGGTGGCTGGGGCGCGGGGCAGGGCACGGTGTAAGGCTATGTGGGGTGTCCCGTGACCCCTGACCCCGGACCCCGGCTGGCCCCAGCAGTGCTACGCACACTACCCGGGCTCAGGCCCGCCGCCGCTCACACACACTTTCTCGATCCTCCCGCCAGACGAGTCCACGAGGAGGCCGCTCGTCATTATCATATTTGAGTCTGCCGCACGTGGCGCAGCTCGCGCAGCTCGCGCAGTTCCGCCATAACGTCGTTATTATTGCCGTTAGGCTTACGTTTGTCCTGCTGTGGGCGGTGCACGGGCGTGTCCGTGATGAGGGCGCAGTGAGAGTTTGTATCGGACTCTGCGCCGTCCGTGTGGCCCGGCAGCTGCTGGTTCCGGCGGGGCTGCGTGAAGGGCGTGGCGGCGCTCGACTCGGAGTCCTGACGGCCGTCGCCTCCGCCCTCAGGACCCCCCGCGCCGTCCCCCTCGCCGCCCTCCTGGCTCAGCAGGCCGCCGCACTCCGCCAACTTGTCGGGCAACGCCATCCCCAGGGCGGCGGCGATCTCGGGGTTGGACGCACACGTGGCTTCGCCTTGCAATATTTTTATCTTTTGAATCATTTCTTGTATTTCAAATCGTAATATTCCGACAAAACACAGTTTGATGAAAGCTATGACACAGAAGCCGAGGATCATGAGCGTCTCCGCTGAGGTGAGCAGCCACTGCTCCAGGTGGGGCGCGCACGCCTCGTAGTGGTCCCGCACGTGGCTGTTGGCGCCGCACGTCAGGTTACGGTAGCTGGCGCGGCCCGGGGGACGTAGCGGGCTGTTTGGCGCGTCATAGGGGGGCTGTTTTCGTTGAGGTTTCACATGGCGAGGACTGGGGTCTGTCTTATGGTTGAGTGGGCGGGAGCTGGGCGTCACGCTCTTGCCCTCGTCCATGACGCAGCACGACGCCGGCAGCCTAAGGAGAGACTGGTTCTGACGCGTCACCCACTGCGTCTCGTTGTAGTCTTGTGGCTCCGTGACGCCGCAGCACTTTGTCGACCGCTGCAGAGCGTCCCACGCCTCTGTCACGTCTGGATCCCTCCCGTACTGCGTGAGGAGGGTGTTGCGGGCGTAAGGCAGCAGGCCGTCTGCGAGGTGGGTGAAGCGGTACAGCCACACCAGCCCCACCACCATGTCGCCCAGTAAAAGAAACAACAACAAAAACCAGTATATGTTGAGAAGACGCTGCGAGAGCCTTAGGGCGCCTACACATCCCAGGGCCTGCAGGACACCTGCCTGCAACAGGAGAGCCGCATAACCGTAGAGAAAGGTCGGGTGGTAGGCAGGCGGGGTGGGCACGAGGGACAGGTACGGGTGAGTCGTCACATGTAAGGCCACGCCTATAAATACAAACACTGACACGAGCAGGACGGCATTGCACGTGTAAATCCAGAGGCGGTAGTAACGCATTGCCTTTCGTAGGAACATCACCGCGGCCATGCAAGGCCAGACGCCGGCCCCCCCTGGTGGAGGCAGCGGCGGCGGTGGACCGGGCGGGAGCCACAGTCACGCTCCGGCGGACCCCCGTGGCCGCCCGTCACACCACGCACACCCACGCCAGGGGACGCAGGGCAAGGTGCGTCACGAGGAGCCAACAGAGCCTGACTGGTGGCACACCCGGCTGCAGGAGACGCGGGCCGCCCACAAACACGGTGACGGCTGCCGGGTATATTTGGCAAGCCTCCGTCACCTAGCGCCACCTGTCAACACTCGCGGCCCGGCCTCTCACCGCCGCAGGGGGCTCGCGTCGCCCATGCTGCCCTCGACCTTTACTCCCTCTAACTACCTCTTCGGAAAGTTTCGGCGGGAACTGTCAGGTTTCATAGTTCCTAATTGGATTGCGTAACTGCCTTTTGGCACAAAGCGATGCGGCCGTGATTTCAATGACTGGCAAGCATGGCAACATGAACAGGGGCAAGGTCGGAGCTTTGCGGCAGTTTGCTTTGTGCTGGAATTGCCGCGAAGACCTGCCGTGGTGTTGCTGCGGTGCGTCTCCTTCCCTGTGGTGAGGACCCAGAGTCTGGAGTATCACTCGGCACACGAGGGTCCTGACGCGTGGCTTCACCCTCGGCGACCTCTCATGCCGGCTGACGACGTGGTGTGCGGTGCGATGGGTGAGGGAGGCTGATGCTGGGGCTGCGGGGGTGGCGTGGGCATGGGGGGTTCGGGGGTCATGGCCTCCTTCAGACAGGCAACGCCCCAGCACACAGGCTGCGTCGGAGGGGAAGCAGCAGCACAGCCTTGGATGCGAGGCTCTGCGGGCCGCCTACCACCTCCCGTCCACACGCATCGCCGGGCCCGCCGTGCCCTCGCCTCTGGGTAGCGGCCGCCGCCTGAGTGGGCCTCCCAAAGCCCCGACACACTCCACATTCGTCATACCCCTCAGGGCGTGAGGCGCGCCCCTGCAGCCCTTCGTGAGTGGCCTGAGGTGTGGCCGTTGTGGGGGTTATGGCGGGGCTGTAGACGAAGCGTGGGTCGTGGGTGTTGACGGAGGAGCTCTGCGTCAGCCAGTGGTGGTGGTGGCCGCGACCGTGGTGCTGGAGGGCGTGGCGGCCGCTGTCTGTGGAGGAAAAGAAACATAGATAGTTATAAGGACTCATCTATATATTTGATTGACTTGATTGCAATAACTTTTGTTAAAACACCAAGGGTTTTTTTCCCACTTCTAGCATTGTTTTTTCCATTCCCTTACATTTTCAAAATTTTTTCTGGAAAGTGAGAAGTGATATGTGGTAAGACAAGCAAGGCTCATTAACTCTAATTATGCCATTAGCGGCGGCAGGCATGGCAACACACCCACACAGCACACGCATAGAACCAACATGTAGGTGTGTTGCCTTCACCCGGGCCCGGCAGCATAGTCCCGTTTTCTGGAAGACTATGTGGCGTTTACTCTTGAACACGTCAGGTTAGGTTAAGTTAGGTTACGGTAAGGGTAAGCTAGATTTTTCTTCTACTAATAACTTTGCGTGGGAATCACAATGAGAGTATTTTCGAGAAACTCCTGTGGTTAGTTTCGGAGCTACGTACAGCCAAGCGTCTTCACTCGGAAACCACATACTCGCACAGAGAACGGG
>JACEEZ010019844.1:192322-222322 GCA_016584305.1 Chionoecetes opilio | reverse complement strand
GAAAGAAAAACAGGAATTAACGGGAACTACCACGTGTAGGTCTCACGGTCTTTTGTAGCTTCCTCATTTTCTAATGTTCTTATGTTCTTAACCCCTTCACGCCCAGATCTTTCCTTTGTTATAAAAAATTGTCTGTTGTGGAGCCATAAAATTACGAAAACTAACTGAATATACCAAATTAGTTAGTGGTAAGGATACTAAACAGGTCATATCTATAAATTATTGTTTATATTCACTAGAAATCGTCTAATGGCACCTAAACTACAATGGAAATTACGTTCAGGGTCTCAAGGGGTTAAGACAAATATATAATCCTCTCATCCTTGCCTTGCTCCATCCCCTTTTTCCCTTATAGACTCTGAAAGTAATCGTCCAGACCCATTTTTTCTTTGCTTAACTATGTTGAATGTTCATTCAAAACACCTAATCCACAAAAAATAATTCATTTCCACGCCTTATTTCCGTAAAACACGACTTTTGTATAAAGCGCGGGGGAAAAAATCTGCCCCATTACAGCCGCCGCGCGAAATTTGCTAATGACGTCACGGGATGCCGACAAACTCCATCACACAGCCTGCCTCTCCCCGGCGCGCAAACCATCTCCAATTCTCCATACATAATTATATCGTGGCTGTATAGGTCGGGAACGGGTGATAAGCTCTCTGGAAAGGCATATCTTTCTTGCTGCACCCATAAAGGATGCAAGTATATGCCATATCGCCAAAAAAAAATCAGAAACACCCTAAATTCTTCAAGTACTATATTTATTTCTGTGTTTACGTGCTTCTGCATTACCGCAGGGGGAGGGGACTGCCTTTTGTGACGTCACCGAGCCGTGGTGCGTCGTCTGCTAGTCGTCAGGAGTGTTTTGGAAGCTCGGAGAATTTCCAGATTTTGATTGCGGATTATTTAAAAACGGGTGACTGGATCCAAAAGTGACAACATATTGTTGATATATTCGATAATGGCTATATTTTGACTGCATTAAATAAGAAATGATGAAAGGGTGTGGACGATTACTTTCAGAAACGCTAGCTATTCATAAATGGGTAATGTTAATCGTGGGTGTTGGTGAGGATGCTTACAGGGTGTTTAGAAGTTCCCGCCGCAGCCTAGTCTCCAAAACATTCATAACGATGGTCTTTTGTACATCCTGCTCTAATGTGACAGACGAGGCACTGAACTAATAGAGGAAGGATAGAATAATAATAATAAGAAGAAGAAGAAGAAGATATAGAAGATAATAATAATAAGAGGATGAATTGAGGGATAACTATGTATTGAAGGTGTATAATTTGAAGGAGTCAGAATTGCTGCTTTCCACGTCACCTCTCCAAAGCCAATGATCGTTTATACCTTTTGAGTCAATCTGGTTTAGGTGAAAGAAATAGTGCTTGAGATAATTGCTCCTCGCTTCCTTCCTGTGTTGGTATTTTAAGGGTATTAAAAGCCAGTCATGGATATTCACCCTTATTGACAGCACACCATTTCTTATTCTATATTCTAATGAGATGGAAGGCGGCCAGCGCACGGACTGGTATCGGCTTTTCCGCCCCGCCGCCGTGATGGACCTAATTACTTCCTGGCGAGGCGGCGGTGCTTGGGTGTGCAGCGTCGCAGCATAATGAAGCGTGACAGCCGCTGCACCGTTCACGCCTCACCCACCCCATGCATCCACACCGAGGCCGCGATACACGACACCTGAACGACGGCAGGAAACAAGGCCGATTTAACAATCAGGTCGGGACACGCGCATGGAGTTGCCAGCAAGTGTCTCGACATGTTCTTGCAAGGTGATAGAACTGCTTATGTTCCTTCAATTGGAGACTAACACTATTGTACAGTGATACAATATACCACTTTATGTAGTTTTCGAGGAACGCTTACATTAGGCAAAACATGACTATGATTTGAGTGTAGGGTTTTATGGACTGTGTTAGTTTAGGAGGGAAGGGAGGGAAGGGTAGGGACGGGAAGGGAAGGGTAGGGTAGGGTAGGGTAGGGTAGGGTAGGGTAGGGAAGGGAAAGGTAGGGAAGGGAAGGGAAGGGAAGGGAAGGGAAGGGGAGGGTAGGGTAGGGTAGGGAAGGGAAGGGAAGGGAAGGGAAGGAAAGGGAAGGGTGTTTACGTGTGGAATATGAGAGTAATGTTGAGACGGTCATAAAAAGAATGGAAAGAAAGGAGAAGAGAAGATAAAACATAATGCCGAGAGTGAAAAAAGGAAGAAAATGAGATAAAAAGTGGAAAGCAGTAAAGTTCAGTCTATAAAAGATTAATCGAAGAAAAAATATAAGCAGCTGATGCTCTTAAGGGTCAACGAAAAACTGCAAGGAAGAAGAAGAAGAAGAAGAAGAAGAAGAAGAAGCAGTTTATCAGATATCGGAAAATAAAGATGGAAGAATAAGAAGGAAAGAAAGTTAATATGAATAAGGACGGAAAACTGCAAGGAAGATCTGGAAAATTGAAAGAAGAAGAAGAAGAAGAAGAAGAAGAAGAAGTAGTTTATCAGATATCGGAAAAAATAATGGAAGAATAAGAAGGGAAGACAATTAATAGGAACAAGGACGGAAAGCTGCAAGGAAGATCTGGAAAATTGAAGAAGAAGAAGAAGAAGAAGAAGAAGAAGAAGTAGCAGTGGTAGTTAATTAGATATCGGAAAATAAAGAGGAAGAAGAGGAAGGAAAGAAAATAATATGAGTAAGGAATATATATTGTCCTTTCAATTAAATCTGCCCATGGTATAGCGACATGGGAAGCCCCAGATGGATGTACAAAGGAATACAAAGGAAGAACAGACAACAACAGCCCTATACTGTGCCAAACGAGGCTACCTGTGTGACTACTTTCTACCACTATAGTTTCTACGTGTTAGAGGTCAAACAATAGCAAAGTTTAGGTTGCATGTGGGCAGAGTTGTGATGGGTGTGGGAAGTGGGTAGGGGATACAGGCATTGGGGAAGGGATGGGGAATGGAGGAGATAACATGGGGGGGGTGATGGTTGATGGGGGGGGAAGGGGTAAGGCATTGGGGAAGGGAGGGGAAATGGGGGAGGGAGATAGCAACTTTCTCTGCAATATTACCACCCGCCTCCTGCCTGCAAATAGGTTAATCTTAGAACCGCATCAAATCCACGCTAGGTAATGCATTTCAACCAGGCTAGAGTCGCATCCACTCACACTCTTTCTCCCGTAGGACGTCAGGAGAGGGGTTATTGAGGCTGTGAAGGGAAGGGGGTGAAGAAGGGGGAAGGGGAAGGTTGGGGAAAGCTTGGTGTGGGAGGGGAGGCAGGGAAGGGAATGGTTGTGAAGGGGGAGGGGTTAGTTTCCTTTCCTTGTTTACTATGGAAGGGAATGATTGAGGGTAGGGTAGGGTAGGGTAGGGTAGGGAAGGGTAGGTTAGGGTAGGGTAGGGAAGGGTAGGGTAGGGTAGGGTAGGGTAGGGTAGGGTAGGTAGGGTAGAGTAGGGAGGGCAGGGTAGGGTAGGGTAGGGTAGGGTAGGGAAGGGAAGGGGAAGGGTAGGGACGGGACGGGAATTGAAGGGTAGGGTAGGAAAAGGAAGGGTAGGGTAGGGTAGGGTAGGGTAGGGAAGGGTAGGGTAGGGTAGGGTAGGGAAGGGAAGGGTAGGGAAGGGAAGGTAGGGTAGGGAAGGGAAGGGTAGGGTAAGGTAGGGTATGGTAGGGAAGGGTAGGGTAGGGTAGGGTAGGGAAGGGAAGGGAAGGGAAGGGAAGGGAAGGTAAGGGAAGGGAAGGGAAGGGAAGGGAAGGGAAGGGAAGGGAAAGGAAAGGAAGGGTAGAAGGGTACAGATGAAGTGTGAGAATGTTGTTGGATATATTAAAGACTAGCCGCAAAGCCGCCCTCCGGGCGGACTTTTTGGCTAGCTCCTGCGGAGGGCTATTGGTGGGCCTTCGGCCCACCACCTGTGTTTGGTGGGCCTTCGGCCCACCAAACATGGACTCTCCAGATAGCCCCTTCTAACTTTCCTGAAATCATGGATGTAGAAATGTATGTATTCCCCCCACCCATTCACTCACCCATTACCCATCACCCCCCACCCATTCACTCACCCATTACCCATCACCCCCCACCCATTCACTCACCCATTACCCATCACCCCTCACCTATTCCCTCACCCATCATCCCCAACCCATCACCCCCCACCCATTCACTCACCCATCACCCCACACCCATTACCCATCACCCCACCCATTCACTCACCCATTACCCATCACCCTACATCAAGGTTTCCTCAATTCTCGCAACCCACTTTTTTTTCACAATTATCGCTAATAGGCTGCTAAAAAAAGAAAAAAAAGTGATCGGATCATCTCATAATTAAGCTTAAAACCTTCCCCTGGTCAACCCGATTCCAAAAATGTGCCATATGAGGTGATTGCGCCACGGGGGGCGGAACCTATACCAGACACACACACACACACACACACACACAGACAGACAGACTTTCGCTTATATTTACCATTACCCATCACCCCCCACCTATTCCCTCACCCATCCCCCCATCACCCCAACCCATCACCCCCACCCATTCACTCACCCATCACCCCACACCCATTACCCATCACCCCACCCATTCACTCACCCATTACCCATCACCCTACATCAAGGCTTCCTCAATTCTCGCAACCCACTTTTTTTTCTCACAATTATCGCTAATAGGCTGCTAAAAAAAAAAAAAAAAAAAAAAGATCGGATCATCTCACAATTGGGCTTAAAACCTTCCCCTGGTCAACCCGGTTCCAAAAATTGTGCCATATGAGTTGATTGCGCCACGGGGGGCGGAACCTATACCAGACACACACACACACACACACACACACACACACACACACACACACACACACACACACACACACACAGACAGACACACTTTCGCTTATATTATTATAGATTACCCATCACCCCCCACCTATTCCCTCACCCATCACCCATCACCCATCACCCCCAACCCATCACCCCCACCCATTCACTCACCCATCACCCCACACCCATTACCCATCACCCACCCATTCACTCACCCATTACCCATCACCCTACATCAAGGTTTCCTCAATTCTCGCAACCCACTTTTTTTTCACAATTCTCGCTAATAGGCTGCTAAAAAAAAAGAAAAAAAAAAAGTGATCGGATCATCTCATAAGTGGGCTTATGACCTTCCCCTGGTCAACCTGATTCCAAAAATGTGCCATATGAGGTGTTTGCGTCACGGGGGGCGGAACCTATACCACACACACACACACACACACACACACACACACACACACACACACACACACACACACACACACACACACAGACACACTTTCGCTTATATTATTATAGATTTCTTCAGGTAGAGAGATGGAGAGGGAGAGAAGAGATGATGGAGGAGATGGGGAAGGAGGAGGAGTGAGGGGAAAGGGGGAAGGATGAAGGGGTAGGGGGTGACAGGTGCTTCCCCTCCCCCTCCTCCTCCTCCTCCTCCCCCTCCTCAACTATTCTTCCTCACTTGCTCTCAACACCTTCCTCCTCCATACCTTCATTCCTTCCTCCTCCTCCTCCTCCTCCTCCTCCTCCTCCTCCTCCCTCCTTATCCTCCTCTTCCTCCATTTTCGTTTCTTTTTCAACTTTTTTCTATTTTTTTCCACCATTCTGTTTTTTATTCTTTCTTTCTTTCTTTCTTCCTCTTCTTCCTACCTCTTCTCCTTTTCTTTTCTTTCTTTTTTCTTCTTCAACCTTTTTTTCAATAGTTTTCCATCATCATCATCATCTCTTTTTTTTCCTCCTCTTCTTCTTCATTTCTTTTACTTTTTCAACTTTTTTATATATTTTTTCTTAGATAGTCTTCCTCTACTTCCAACTCCTCCTCCTCCTTCCCCTCCTCCTCCTCCTCCTCCTCCTCCTCCTCCTCCTCCTCCTTCCTCCTCCTCCTCCTCCTCCTCCTCCTCCTCCTCCCACCTCCTCCTCCTCCCACCTCCTCCTCCTCCCACCTCCTCCTCCTCCTTTTCTTCCTACCTCCTCCTCTTCCTCCTCCTCCTCCTCCTCCTCCTCCTCCTCCTCCTCCTTTCTTTTTCAATTTTCTTCAACTTTTTTCTATTGTGTTCCATCTTTCTTCTTCTCCTTCCTCCTCCTCCTCCTCCTCCTCCTCCTCCTCTCCTCCTCCTCCTCCTCCTCCTCCTCCTCCTCCTCCTCCTCCTTCCTCCTCCTCCTCCTCCTCCTTTCCTCCTCCTCCTCCTCCTCATGTTGTCGTGCAATGTTCCCTCTGAGATGTTGGAACTTTTCTCGTCGGCGTTGCAATTCGACACAACTTATGTCTCTCTCAGATCCAAGACGGTACATACACTATCTTATACTGCTTACTTCTCCTCCCTGCCCTCTTTTTCCCCTCGTTACGACAACTCTGTTTACTAAAGAGGGGAATTCCTGCTTCCCCTTGCTCCCTATTTTTTTTACTCCCCTCTTTTTTTCTTCCTTTTTTCTTGACATGATAATTGTTGTTTTTGTTTGAATTTGTTTTATTTATTTTACTTGATATGTTTTGGTGTGTGTGTGTGTGTGTGTGTGTGTGTGTGTGTGTGTGTGTGTGTGTGTGTGTGTGTGTGTGTGTGTGTGTGTGTGTGTTGTATTGCATATGTGTCCAGATAGTCTCTCTCTCTCTCTCTCTCTCTCTCTCTCTCTCTCTCTCTCTCTCTCTCTCTCCTCTCTCTCTCTCTCTCTCTCTCTCTCTCTCCTCTCTCTCTCTCTCTCTCTCTCTCTCTCTCTCTCTCTCTCTCTCTCTCTCATTAGTATGCTTTTCATTTACCACAGTCTCCCTTCATGTTGTGTTCGTGTGTGTGTGTGTGTGTGTGTATGTGTACGTGTGCATGTCTATACACACACACACACACACACACACACACACACACACACACACACACACACACACACACACACACACACACACACACACACACACAGCCATCAGGAGCCATGAAGTTTGCACACGAGATTAATATAAAGGGAATAGAAGTCGTTCCCTTTGAACCTTAACCCCCGAGCATGCCTTCTTAAATACCGTGTAGGGGGCGGGGGGGGGGCTAAAGGGTGGACGAGAAGAAATCCAAAAGAAGAAGGAATAAGAAGAGGAGGAGGAGGAGGAGGAAGAGGAGGAGGAGGAGGAGGAGGAGGAGGAGGAGGAGGAGGCAGCTGGAAAAGAAGTGAGAAAAAATAAACAAGAACATGATTAAAGTGATGACAAGTAGAAGAAAAATGAAGAAGAAGAGGAGGAGGAGGAGAAGAGGAAGGAGGAGGAGGAGGAGGAGGAGGAGGAGGAGGAGGAGGAGGAGGATAAGGATAAGAGAAGACGAGTAGTAGGAGTAGTAGTAGGAGGAGGAGTTTGGAGGAGGAAGAAGAAGAGGAAGAGGAGGAGGAGGAGGAGGAGGAGGAGGAGGAGGATGTATGTTATTTATTATTCAAGGGGAAAGTTAAGGTTGGATTTCTCTCCTCGTATTCACTTTATTTATATCTAAGAATTTATATTTAATTCAATTTTTATATCTGACTTTATTCTATCTATCTATTTTCATATCTTTTCTATTCTATATCTTTCTAAGTTTATATTCCACGCGGGGATGAAATGTGTTGAAATGGCCTCAAGGAACATAACATAAGATAGCAATATGGCCTCAAGGAACATAACATAAGATAGCAATATGGCCTCAAGGAACATAGGTAACATAAGATAGCAATATGGCCTCAAGGAAAGCATAACATAAGATAGCAACATGGCCTCAAGGAACATAACATAAGATAGCAATATGGCCTCAAGGAACATGATATAAGATAGCAATATGGCCTCAAGGAACATAACATAAGATAGCAATATGGCCTCAAGGAACATGATATAAGATAGCAATATGGCCTCAAGGAAAACATAACATAAGATAGCAATATGGCCTCAAGGAAAACATAACATAAGATAGCAATATGGCCTCAAGGAAAAGATAACATAAGATAGCAATATGGCCTCAAGGAACACAACATAAGATAGCAATATGGCCTCAAGGAACTTAACATAAGATAGCAATATGGCCTCAAGGAACTTAACATAAGATAGCAATATGGCCTCAAGGAACACAACATAAGATAGCAATATGGCCTCAAGGAACATAACATAAGATAGCAATATGGCCTCAAGGAACATAACATAAGATAGCAATATGGCCTCAAGGAACATAACATAAGATAGCAATATGGCCTCAAGGAACTTAACATAAGATAGCAATATGGCCTCAAGGAACATAAACATAAGATAGCAATATGGCCTCAAGGAACATAACATAAGATAGCAATATGGCCTCAAGGAACATGATATAAGATAGCAATATGGCCTCAAGGAACATAACATAAGATAGCAATATGGCCTCAAGGAACATAACATAAGATAGCAATATGCGCTCAAGGAACATAACATAAGATAGCAATATGGCCTCAAGGAACATGATATAGATAGCAATATGGCCTCAAGGAACATAACATAAGATAGCAATATGGCCTCAAGGAACATAACATAAGATAGCAATATGGCCTCAAGGAACATGATATAAGATAGCAATATGGCCTCAAGGAACATAACATAAGATAGCAATATGGCCTCAAGGAACATGATATAAGATAGCAATATGGCCTCAAGGAACATAACATAAGATAGCAATATGGCCTCAAGGAAAACATAACATAAGATAGCAATATGGCCTCAAGGAAAACATAACATAAGATAGCAATATGGCCTCAAGGAAAACATAACATAAGATAGCAATATGGCCTCAAGGAACATAACATAAGATAGCAATATGGCCTCAAGGAACATAACATAAGATAGCATGGGCATTTCATGTTAGGGAACGCGGGCACTTCTAGGCTGCATTTTTTTTTTTTTTTTTTGCATTACCACCTGATTTTCTTTTACCATAGATCAAATGAAAGGCCTTGATCTATTCCATGTTTATTAATTTGTACCTATTTTACGTAACTCCCATAGTTTTTTTAGTTATTCAAAGCGTGGTTGCATCTTTATTTTTTGGTCGGCAAAGTATAATGATAGAAATAATAAGAAGAAAAAAAGTTTGTGTGTGTGTGGTTTTTCGGCCGGATAACCGGATATTGCCTTCAACGACTACTTACTAAACTATACTACAAGTCAAATTCGCATCTTATCCTGCGAAGTTTTCCCCCACAACGACAGCCAATTTATATAGTTAACCTCTTGAGACCCAGAACGTAATTTCCATTGTAATTTGGGTACCATTAGACGATTTTTTTAGTGAATATAAGCATTATTTTATAGATAGGACCTGTTTAGTATTCTTGTCCACTAACTAATTTGGTATATTCAGTTACTTTTCGTAATTTCATGGCTCGACAACAAACAATTTTACATAGCAAAGGAAAGATCTGGGCGTGAAGGGGTTAAACGACTACTTACTAAACTATACTACAAGTCAAATTCGCTTCTTATCCTGTAAATTTTTCCCCCACAAATGGAAACTCTCGACAGCCAATTTATATAGTTAACATGTATTAAGAAAGCAAAACAAGGCAAATTTTCTCCTTTTTCTTCTTTATAATGATAAGTAGAAGTATAAAGTAAAGTAGTAGTAAGGAAAGTAGTCCCACGCACCGACACTAAGGATCCCATGACGGGGTTGTGCCATGAGCTTAACCCCTTCACGCCCAGACCTTTCCTTGGCTATATAAAATCGTCTGTTAGCCATAAAATTACGAGAAGTAACTTAATATACCAAATTAACTAGTGGACAAGGATACTAAACAGGTCATAGCTATAAAATATTGCTTATATTCACTAAAAATCGTCTTATGGTACCCAAATTATTATGGAAATTACGTTGTGGGTCTCAAGGGGTTAAGGTAGGTCAGCTTGGGTTAAGTCAGGTACGTAATGGTAGGTCATTACGGTACTTAACTCCACAAGCTTACCTCCATTCGTAATTAGGTAAGGCTTATACTCCTTAGCAAACGCGTTATCTTTTTTTTTTTTTTTTTTTTTTTTTTACCCTCTATAGTATTTATCCTACCGGGTTTTTTTTTTTTTTATATATTATACATCAACATTATTTACATTATTTATCATATCTTTTTTTTAACATTATCTATCAACATTTACATTATTTGTCATATCTTTTTTTTAACATTATCTATCAACAACATTTACATTATTTATCATATCGTTTTTTTACATTATCCATCAACATTTACATTATTTATCATATCGTTTTTTTACTTTATCCATCAACATTTACATTATTTATCATATCGGGTTTTTTACATGATCTCTACAATATCTGATCATATTTTCTGGTAAAGCAGCAATGCCATTCTTGACTTGCAGCCTCTTACAAAAAATGAAAATAGATATATAGATACAAAAACCTTCCTATGTTTCGTTTTCCCATCTCCAAGGCTAAGCCAGCTACATACAGACAGACACACACACACATAAACAGACAGCTATGCAAACTGACAGACAGACAGAAACAGACAGACAGAGGCAGACATATCTATCTCAAATATATATCTAGTATATATATCTATATATGTAATATACACGGAGACATATAGACGTATGTCGCAATTTTTCTTTTTATTTATTTTTGTCAATTTTTCTTCTATTTTTCCTCGTCAATTTTTCCTCTTCTATTTTTTCTCTTCAATTTTTTCCTCATCTATTTTTTCCTCTTCTATTTCTCCCAGGGGCGTAGTTAGGCCTGGGCATTGGGGGCTGTAGCCCCGAATGTTTTATGAATAGCCCCGGATCTCAAATACCTTTTTTTAGTTATTCTATTTTTTTGTTTTGTTTTCTAACAAAATTAAGATAAGCTCTGACTGGGGACAACATATAATTATAGTAACAAACAAGGTATTTGGTTAGATATTTATGTTACTTAGCGTATGCTGATGGCATCCTTTTATGAGCAGGACATGAGAGAGGTGGAGAGAACAGGAGGAGAGAACAGATGAGGAGTGCATGACAGAGGAGACACCAAAAGACCTTTTGGAGAGGTGAAGAAGAGAATATCAGATGGACAAGATACACAGTTAACAGAAGTGCATTGTTTTCGAAGTGAATTTTTTCAGTGTACTTTTTTCGGAGTGCATTTTTTTTTAAGTGCATTTTTTCGAAGCGCATTTTTTTCTATGTGCCTTTTTTTCGAAGTGAATTTTTGTGTGTCCTTGGCCAGTCCTTTGTGATGTAAAAAAAAGTAGTTATAAGACCGAGGTTGGTCAGATTTCAGTACTGAACAAAGCATTGGGAATATACAATCTATATGACTGCTTCATCACGCCAAAGCTCTTTTTCTTAGGGTTTTACTCCTACTGATGAAAATAAAAATAATAACGAAGTTGAACCCCAACTCAGGTAGTCTTAATTTTATTTTAATTTCATGCTTCGAAAGTTATCCTAAGCAAATTTATGGAGCCTTTTGGTAGAGCACAGGGTCTCACATCATTATACTTATAATATATACATTATATTATTCATTATACTCATAAATAAATTGAAAATTATCCTGTAATAATTTTTAAATCTCTAGGCTGGGCTAAGCCCCCAATGTTTCAAGATCCTAAATACGCCCATGATTTTCTCCTCTTCAATTTTTCCTCTTCTATTTTTCCTCTTCTATTTTTCCTCTTCAATTTTTTCCTCTGCAATTTTTTCCTCTTCTATTTTTCCTCTTCAATTTTTCCTCTTCTATTTTTCCTCTTCTATTTTTTCCTCTTCTATTTTTTCCTATTCAATTTTTCCTCTTCTAGTTTTTTCAGATTCAATTTTTCCTCTTCAATTTTTTCCTATTCTATTTTTCCTCTTCAATTTTTCCTCTTAAATTTTTTCCTTTTCAATTTTTCTTTTTCAATTTTTTCCTCATCTAATTTTTCGTCTTAAATTTTTTCCTCTTCAATTTTTCCTCTTCAATTTTTTCAGATTCAATTTTTCAGACTCAATTTTTTTCATATTCACTTTTTTCTTCAATTCGCGTCCCAGCTATGGCAACACAGTATAAGGAAAAGAAAATCGAAGGAGGAATTTTATGAGGCTAGAAAAGAAAAAACAGTAGTTGAAGAAAACGAGGCATCTTATGAGGGCAGAAAAGAATACCGGTGGCAATATCAAGGCGCATCGGGCACACTATAGAACGGGTACGGGACGGGTATGCTCCCCTCCCTCCCCGGCGTCCCCGCACACAGCAATAAGCGCCAACGAGCCCGCTGATCCCCGCAACGCCCTCTCGGGGGATATAAGGCGGCTATCCGGGGAGCTAAGGGCAAATAAGATGCTGTAAGTCAAGAACGCCATTGCTTCTTTACTCTTCTACGTGTTGTTATTTCTAGTATTTATTTATTTATTTCATTTTTCATTTATTTCTGTTTGTATATGTCTGTCTGTTTGTATCTGTCTGTTTATATGTCTGCCTCTGTCTGTCTCTCTCTGTCTGTCTGTTTGTATATCTGTCTGTTTGTATGTCTGCCTCTGTCTGTCTCTCTCTCTGTCTGTCTGTTTGTATGTCTGCCTCTGTCTGTCTGTATCTCTCTCTGTCTGTCTGTTTGTATATCTGTCTGTTTGTATGTCTGCCTCTGTCTGTCTGTATCTCTCTCTGTCTGTCTGTTTGTATGTCTGTCTCTCTCTGTCTGTCTATTTGTATATCTGTCTGTTTGTATATCTGCCTCTGTCTGTCTGTTTGTATATCTGTGTGTTTGTATGTCTGCCTCTTGTCTGTCTCTCTCTGTCTGTCTGTTTGTATATCTGTCTGTCTGTCTGTTTGTATATCTGTCTGTCTGTCTGTTTGTATATCTGTCTGTCTGTCTGTTTGTATATATGTCTGTCAGTTTGTATATCTGTCTGTCTGTCTGTTTGTATATCTGTCTGTCTGTCTGTTTGTATATATGTCTGTCTGTCTGTTTGTATATCTGTCTGTTTGTATATCTGTCTGTTTGTATATCTGTCTGTTTGTATATCTGTCTGTTTGTATGTCTGTCTCTTGTCTGTCTCTCTCTCTGTCTGTCTGTTTGTATATCTGTCTGTCTCTGTTTGTATATCTGTCTGTCTCTGTTTGTATATATGTCTGTTTGTATATCTGTCTGCTTGTATATCTGTCTGTCTGTATATCTGTCTGTTTGTATATCTGTCTGTTTGTATATCTGTCTGTTTGTATATCTGTCTGTTTGTATATCTGTCTGTCTGTATATCTGTCTGTTTGTATATCTGTCTGTTTGTATATCTGTCTGTCTGTATATCTGTCTGTTTGTATATCTGTCTGTTTGTATATCTGTCTGTCTGTATATCTGTCTGTTTGTATATCTGTCTGCTTGTATATCTGTCTGTCTGTATATCTGTCTGTTTGTATATCTGTCTGTTTGTATATCTGTCTGTTTGTATGTATTTCTCTTGTCTGTCTCTCTCTCTGTCTGTCTGTTTGTATATCTGTCTGTTTGTATGTCTGTCTCTTGTCTGTCTCTCTCTCTGTCTGTCTGTTTGTATATCTGTCTGTTTGTATGTCTGCCTCTTGTCTGTCTCTGTCTGTCTGTCTGTTTGTATGTCTGCCTCTTGTCTGTCTCTGTCTGTCTGTCTGTTTGTATGTCTGCCTCTTGTCTGTCTCTGTCTGTCTGTCTGTTTGTATATCTGTCTGTTTGTATGTCTGCCTCTTGTCTGTCTCTCTGTCTGTCTGTCTGTCTGTATATCTGTGTCTGTCTGTTTGTATATCTGTCTGTTTGTATGTCTGTCTCTGTCTGTCTCTCTGCATATCTGTTTATATAGCTGACTGCTTATGTGTATGTCTGTCTGTATGTATGTAACTGGTTTCGTTTTGGAGATACAACAACGATACATAGGGAGGTTTCTATCACATGTTATAACACGTCGTTGTCACATGTGTCTTCCCCAACATAAGCCTTTACTCGTGACCTTGAAAGCAGCACACGCACTCCCACCGCTAATGGACAGGGGAAATAAAGTAATATGGTTGATGCTCAGTCGCAGGTAAAGAAAAAACAAGTAAATATGGTTGTAAAATAAGTAAAAGTAAAAAACAAACTTACTATGATTGCTGGTGAGTCGCAGGAAACCTTTGATCGGGAACAAGGACAAATGAAAAGAGGAAGACTGATTTTGTTTCGCGGGAATAATGAAATGTTTGCGTCCTGTTGAAATGATGGTGGGCGATAGGAACAGTTTTTATTATTCATGTATTTTGTTTGTTTCGTCATATTGTTGGGAAGAATGTTGTTGTTAATGACGCTGTGTATTCAGGAGTATTATATTTTTTAAATAAATTTTTTATGGAGTATTAAAAGTTGGTACAAACTGCTTGTTATGTTATGGTATAAAAGTATATATGATATTGTTTGTTTGTCTTGGTTTTTCTGTGATTGTGTGTGTGTGTGTGTATGTGTTCAAACACACACACACACACACACACACACACACACACACACACACACACACACACACACACACACACACACACACACACACACACCGCCGGAACGACTCGGTGGGTAATAAGAGTGTCAGGCACCATTCTGTGGTCCGGCGTTCGATCCCCTACCCCGCTCATTCCCGGGGATTTCTCCACTGACAAATTCGGGCGGCTACTGTCCCCTTTGAGCATGAGGGTGGGGATGTGTGGTGTGTGAGGTCCCAGTATTCCCAAAGATCGGTAATAATGAGCTCCAAGCTCGCACCGGGAGAGTGAAACTGGCGATCGCGAGTCCGACTCGCGTGTACAAGACCATGGGTAAAGGACACATTCACACACACACACACACACAGAGAGAGAGAGAGAGAGAGAGAGAGAGAGAGAGAGAGAGAGAGAGAGAGAGAGAGAGAAGAGAGAGAGAGAGAGAGAGAGAGAGAGAGAGAGAGAGAGAGAGAGAGAGAGACCCATGCCCTAGATACATACATTTGACGGCTCCATTTTTATAAACATTTTCCTTAATAAAATACGAATTCTATAAGATGAAAAACTTCACTATAACGCCACGCCGCCGCCTCCCAAGGGCCGGGCAAGCTGTGCCCCTGCGGAGGACGCCCTTGCCCTTATCTCTTTATCATTCAGGGAGCTTTAAAAGGAGGAGACAAACTTATGGATCAGTGGCGTAGCTAGGTATTTATGACTGGGTGGGCACCTGGGGGGGCACAGCTGACTATGGGGGGGGGCACAAGATGAGCTGAACAAGCCCATACAGCTGGGGAGTTTGGTGGGGACTGGGGACTTACTTTCACTTACAGTGCCAAGACCCCCCCCTTGCATATTTTGCATTCTGACCAATATCAAGAGTTTACCTGATGTCGTATGGACTATGGAAGGTTATTAGATTTTATTCTAGGAGTGTGTGTTGAGTACTGTAGGGTAACATCCAGTTGCTGATGGAGAACGAAATAAAGCAGTCATGACAAAAAATGAAATACATATATTACCACTTCTACAAAATAGAAATAACATAATTGATACTGAAAATAAAAAAAAATGCAGAAGTTTTAAAGCAGCAGGCAAATAAAATAAAAATTTCCACTGAGAAAGTGAAAATACCTCACTTAAGCAGAATTCTTGTTCTTGTGGTTCTCAGCAAACTTATCAACAAATTCTTCTAAATCAAGGCTTTCAACTCGCCTGCTTTCAATTGACAACACAGCAAGATTACCTAATCTCTCATTGCCCATTGTATTTCTCAGTGTAGTTTTGATTAATTTCAGAGCAGAAAAGCTTCCCTCTGCTGAAGCTGATGACACAGGTAATACTACATAAATTTTGGCCAGTCTGTAGAACTCAGGAAATGCCTCTTCATATGGACCAAGAATTCTCACTAAATCTAACAGTGATTTGGGCTTTTCATTGTCACTTACATCCTTATAGCGTCTTTCTAACATGCGTTTTACAGAGTGCAGCTCATGGTTAAGATCTTCCTCATTAGCACGAAATGCATGAATAAGTCCAGACATTTTCTCAAAAGATAAGAACTTCTTACTTTGTGGATTCAGTGCCTGTAATGCTTTCATAAGTTCACATGCTTCATTATTGAAGCGCCTTGTCATTTCTGTTAACATAATGATCTAGAATAGGATAGAAGTTAATTCGTGTTGAATCCTTAACACTGAAATCAGAGTGTGTGCTCCCTGACTGTTTTCCAATATAATCAGCAGGGGCGTATTTAGGATCTTGAACCATTGGGGGCTTAGCCCAGCCAAGAGATCTTTAAATTTTTACAGGATAATTTTCAATTTATTTATGAGTATAATGAAAATAAGATGTGAGACACTGTACTCTACCAAAAGGCTCCGGTAATTTGCTTAGGATAACTTTCGAAACATGACATTAAAATAAAATTAAGACAATCTGAGTTGTAGTTATACTTCGTTATTATTTCTATTTTCATCAGTAGGAGTAAAACCCTAAGAAAAAGAGAGCTTTGGCGTGATGAAGATGTCATATAGATTGTACTCGTATATTGCCAATGCAGTGAGTGTTCAGTACTGAAATCTGACCAACCTCGGTCTTATAACTACTTTTTATATATTTTTACATCATAAAGGACTGGCCAAGGACACACAAAAATGCACTTGGAAAAAAATGCACTTCTGTTAACTGTGTATCTTGTCCATCTGATATTCTCTTCTTCACCTCTCCAAAAGGTCTTTTGGTGTCTCCTCTGTCATGCACTCCTCATCTCCTCTGTTCTCTCCACCTCTCTCATGTCCTGCTCAGAAAAAGGATGTCATCAGCATACGCTAAGTAACATCTAACCAAATATCTTGTTTTTTACTATAAGTTTATGTTGCCCCAGTCAGAGCTTGTCTTATTTTTGTGAGAAAAAAGAAAAGAAAAAAAAAAAAGGTATTTGAGATCCATAAAACATTCGGGGCTACAGCCCCCAATGCCCAGGCCTAACTACGCCCATGCTAGTACTACCTGCGTTGCTACTACCGTAGATAACACTATAGTCGCCAGTCACTTGCCACTACACTAATGTCACCAGGCACAATATATTACAAATTCTAGCATCACTACAGACTGTACATGCCACTGAAGACATGTAGTGTGATGTACATAATATAAACTTCTGTGCATGCCTCTTCAGTGGTACATAAAAGTCTGTAGTGATGCTAAAATTCATAATATATTGTGCCTGGCGACATTAGTGCAGTGGCAATTGACTGGCGACTATAGTGTTATCTACGGTAGTGTCACCGGCGGGTAGCCTCTTCAGCAAACACCCGGCCACCCTTGAACAGCCCTCGGCGCCACCTCGTCACACGCGTCACACCCACCTGCAGGACGTCTCGCTGCGCCACACAACATAATTTAAGGCACAAGCACGTCCACCCAACGTGAACAGGGAGAGGGATTAACTTGTGGGCGCAGGTTGGCTGACCTACCTTCCTTTCTTGGCCTTGGATTAATAGACACTATAAAGACACTTAAGACAGACACTTAAAGACACTAATAGACACTTTAAAAGTCTATTGATCTTGCGTCCACCCTCAACACAGCACATGACGCGGAAGCCAAATCCACTTTCGTCGAGTACTACGCCATGATCGACCCCGGTAAAAATTTAGTTTGAATGTTGCAAGATTCTCAGATAAAGCTTTTTTTTTTTTTGCTTGATATGTGATGCTTTCCCTAATAGAGATCGTTTTTTCCTGTGCAAACCTAAAAGTATTTTTTGCAATTCGAATAAGTGATGAAAAATTTCTAATAATACACTTTTTAGACATTTTGTCGGGAAAAAAACACGCTGCAGTTGTTAAAGCATCAAATAATAACCTAATCAAACCATTAGAAACCATAGAAATAGGGACTGGCAACTAAGCGGGCTTTGTGTTACCCATTTTTGTTGTGGCCTTGGCCAGTTCCTTGTGATGTAAAAAAAAAAAAAAAAAAAAAAAAAAAAAAAAAAAAAAATGTAACTAACCTACTCTAACGTTCTAACCTAACCCTCAAACTAACCTAACCTAACCATGATTTTTGTTTGTTTGCACATTTCATTGTTACTTTCACACTCGTTCTGACCTGTAGAAACAAAAGAAAGGTAAAAAATACTTGAATCCAGACCCAGTCATGTTCTAATTAGCCTCGACGACAACTGCGGCAGACGGATGACTACGGCGGGTGTAGTACCGTGGATGACGTTTGCGTGGGTGAAAGACGTGTTATAGAGACGGATGAATGGTATGCGTATGGCAGGGGCTGAAAATGAGGTGAATATAATGAAGAGTGATAATGTGACAACCAGAATTTAGAGATTTTGTGGAACTGATCAGTGGCGGCTCGTGATAAAATAAAATGGAGGGACTGCAAGCTTCACACAACAGTAGGATACATTAATTTTACCAAACTCAGGTATGAGTTGTAGTGGAGGTTTACTGCCCATTTCAGGGCATGGTAGTAGTGGTGGTGGTGGTAGAAGGGATGGTGGGGGTGGTAGTAGAAGGGATGGTGGGGGTGGTAGTAGAAGGGATGGTGGGGGTGGTAGTAGAAGGGATGGCTGAGGTGGTGATGGTAGAATTACAGTATTACTTGAAAATAAAGTCGGTACCACTTGCTATCAGTCTTTTCATTTAAAGTCAGTTGGGATAAGTTGATGTTTTGCAAATACTTCACTCGATTTCCATAGTCATAGGGTAATTAAGAAAACCTATTAGCTGCCTTGACCGCAGCTCACTGTGTTCGCAAGTGGCGCGGCAGCGGCGCAGACATGAATCGTACAGCAAATATGAAAGTAACTCAAATTTTGGTCGGTTTTACGTAATGAAAATTCACTTAGTAACGTATTGAAAATAATTAAAAACATTAATGACTTTTTATTGTCATATATTTGTTAGTAGTGTATTAATTCTGTTGTTTCTAAGGGAATCATACACCTGGCAGTGAATGTCCGGGGGTGCTGCAGCTCTGCAGCCCTATGCCACGAGCCGCCACTGGAGCTGATATTGCGTGGGAGTGATATTGGATTGATTGATTAATCTAATGCCAAAAAGGTGGAAATGTGCCAGACATCAGAGGTCACATGGCACTATGGCAAAGCATAAAAAAGTGAAGAGGTTATAGAGAAAGAGTGAAACGGTGAGGGGAGTGCACATGATTGGATTATGATTTCTTATTACTCGGAAAATATTAATGAATTCTTGTATTGAGCAGTAATGTATTAAGTGTAGGAATATGATTGGAATAGAGATTATGTTCTCGATGCCCAGGTGGTGATGATTGCGCAGTGTATACCAAGGTTACAGCGCAGTGTTTGTGCGTGCGGGGAATACATGATAGAGTGTGTGGCAACTGCATCCCGTGCGTGGTGACTGAATGAATAATACAAGCCAAGGTGTTTTAGCCATGTAGCACATAGTTTATACCTGGCGTGTGCAGTGACTACCAAGTGCTGGTCAAGGTGGGCTGTGGAGGGATACAACCAATTACTTCCTAGTGTGTTGATAAAGTATTGCCTTGCAGTGGTAATATTTATATTGTAGGAAGAAGGAGGTGAAGGCAGGTGTGTAGTGAGAGGAAGGAGTGAGAAGTTCAAACAATAAAAAAAAGAAGTTCAAACAATATTAGGGTTGCCATATCTGAACAGCCAAAATTCCGGACGCCTCCACCAACACCCATCACCCAACACTCACTTTGGCCCTTTGAAGTTATGTAACCTTGAAGAGTATACGGGAATATATATAGTATGTATATATATATATATATATATATATATATATATATATATATATATATATATATATATATATATATATGTATATATATATATATAGACAGGGGCGAATTTAGGATCTTGAACCATTGGGGGCTTAACCCAGCCAAGAGATCTTAAAATTTTTACAGGATAATTTTCAATTTATTTACGAGTATAATGAATATAAGATGTGAGACACTGTGCTCTACCAAAAGGCTCCGGTAATTTGCTTAGGATAACTTTCGAAAATGAAATTAAAATAAAATGAAGACAATCTGAGTTGGGGTTTAACTTCGTTATTATTTTTATTTTCATCAGTAGGAGTAAAACACTAAGAAAAAGAGCTTTGGCGTGATGAAGCAGTCATATAGATTGTATATTCCCAATGCTTTGTTCAATACTGAAATCTGACCAACCTCGGTCTTAGATTTACTACTTTATTTATATTTTTACATCACAAAGGACTGGCCAAGGACACACAAAAAAATGCACTTGGAAAAAAATGCACTTCTGTTAACGGTGTGTCTTCTCCATTTGATATTCTCTTCTTCACCTCTCCAAAAGGTCTTTTGGTGTCTCCTCTGTTATGCACTCCTCATCTCCTCTGTTCTCTCCTCCTCTCTCATGTCCTGCTCAGAAAAAGGATGTCATCAGCATACGCTAAGTAACATCTAACCAAATATCTTGTTTTTTACAATAATTTAAATTATGTTGGCCCCAGTCAGAACTTATCTTATTTCAGTGAGAAAAAATATATAATAATAAATTTAAAAAAATATGAAAAGGTATTTGAGATCCGGGGCTATTCAAAAAACATTCGGGGCTACAGCCTCCAATGCCCAGGCCTAACTACGCCCCTGATAATTTCAGTAACAACAAAATCCTGCAATTTTGTAGACAGTTTCCGTTTCCTTGGTGATCTACACATTCTACACTCTGAAGTATCAAAACCATGAGCTGCTGAGTTTCTCTCAACTTCATCCCACAAAGCATCAAAAGAGGCTTGGTCTGACCGCATTTCTTCAAGGTGGGCTCTTACAGTTTCAATTAATTCTACAGCTTTTACCATGTCAAGATTGGCTGATTGTAGCAAATTTGATAACTGATTTATCCTACCAAGAATATGTGTCATAATGGCTAGCTTCATAGCAAACCCAGCATCTATTTGACCTAAAAGTCCTCTTGCATCAATAGCTCTGTCAGCATTGCAGTCATTTGATAAACCTTCTAGAACACGCAGAACGGCATTCAGTCTCTCTTTCATTACTTTGCAAGTATCATACCTGCAAGCCCATCTGGTATTTGAAAGTCGTTGTAGCTCTCTAGTGTGCTCATTGGAATACATTTCCTTTTGCACATCCAACCATTTTGCATGGACATAAGATCCACTGATGAATACATACAGTTTTTCCAATAATGAGAAGAACTGTGCAGTCAAGAGGGAGACACGTACCAATTAAGTACCAACACAAGACATTATAGAAAATTTGTAAGGGTAACTGGTGTAATTTAGTTATGTTCGTTGCTATTAAAAGTGATCAATAGAAAGTATATGAATTTAACTCACTCAGAGGCATGTTTCTCTCTTTCAAGCAGAGGAAAAATATTTATTGTATTTGAGGTCGAGGGTAAGTCATCAGTAGAAATTATTTATAATACTCCATGCATGCTCCCTCAGTCCTACCTAGTGGAACACGGGTCCCACACCACACGGCAGCCGTGGCCAGTGGGTGGGCACCTGGGCGGGCACCGGCTTCTCGTGGGTGGGCACGTGCCCACCCAGGCCCACCCGTAGCTACGCCACTGTTATGGATGGGGATGAAAGGTGGATGTAGGTAGCTTTAAGTAACAGGAACTACCACTTGTAGGTCTCACGGCCTCTTGTAGCTTTCTTATGTTCTTATGTTCTTATGTTCTTATCTTATTATTCCTCCTCCTGCTCCTCCTCCATCTCCTCCTCCTCCTCCTCCTCCTCTTCTTCCTACCTCTTCCTCGTCCTCCTCTTCATCTTCTGTTAATTATTCTTTCCCCTTTTCAACTATTTTTTTTTCATCATCATCATCATCTTTCTCTTCTACTACTACTACTATTCTTCTTCTTTTTTTTCTTCTTTTTCTTCTTCTTCTTCTTCTTTCTTCTATTTTCTTCTTCTTCTTCTTTTTCTTCTTCTTTATTTTACTTCTTCTTCTTCTTCTTCTACTTCTACTTCTACTTCTACTACTACTACTTCTTCTTTTTCTTCTTCTTCTTCTACTACTTCTACTACTACTACTACTACTACTACTACTACTTCTTCTTCTTCTACTTCTTTTTCTTCTTCTTCTTCTTCTTCTACTACTACTTCTTCTTCTTCTTCTTATTATTATTATTATTATTATTATTATTATTATTATTATTATATTTTCTTTTTCTAGGTTATTAGTCTTTACCTCTATCTCTATCTATATCTCCTTCCTCCCTCCATCCCATCCACCCCCCCCACTGGACCCCCCCTCACCCCCCCCCATGGACCCCTCCCCTCAACCCCCCACCCCGCCCCTCACCCCCCTGGACCCCCCCTGCAGGCACCCTTAGAAATAACAAACTTTAGGGATCGATTATGGATATCGAAATACTCTCAGCAGGACCTTCACCCCCAAGCCTTGTGTTCTTTTGTGTGTGTGTGTGTGTGTCTGTGTGTGTGTGTGTGTGGTCTGTGTGTGTCTGTGTGTGTGTGTGTATTGTGTGTTTGTGTGTGTGTGTGTGTGTGTGTGTGTGTGTGTGTGTATGTGTGTGTGTGTGTGTGTGTGTGTGTGTGTGTGTGTGTCGCGTGTGTCAGTGTGGTGTGTGTGTATGTGTTGTGTTGGGCTGTGTCTGTGTCTGTGTCTGTGTGTGGTGTGTGTGTGTGTGTGTGTGTGTGTGTGTGTGTGTATGTGTATGTGTGTATGTGTGTGCTGTGTGTGTGTGTGTGTGTTGTGTGTTGTGTGTGTGTGTGTGTGTGTGTGTCGTGTGTGTGTGTGTGTTGTGTCTGTCTGTGTGTGTGTGTGTGTGTGTGTGGTGTGGTGTGTCTGTGTCTGTGTCTGTGTGTGTGTGTGTGTGTGTCTGTTGTGTGTGTGTGTGTGTGTGTGTGTGTGTCTGTGTCTGTCTACTGTGTTGTGATGTGTGTCTGTCTGTTGTGTGGGGTTGTGTCGTGGGGGTGTCAAAATACAAAACAGAGTCATGCCATTATGAGGATTATCAGGAGTCAACACACACACACACACACACACACACACACACACACACACACACACACACACACACACACACACACACACACACAGGAAAAAGAATAGAGGCAGAAACAGAACAGCGTCACATAACTCACCACCTCTTGAACGAACACGGAAGAAGATCGATTTACCCTCCCATCTCCCCCTCCCCATCTCTCTCGTCCTCTCCTCTCTCTCCTCTCTCCTCTCTCTCTCTTCTACCCAATCTCTTCTCTCTCTCTCTCTCTCTCTCTCTCTCTCTCTCTCTCTCTCTCCTCTCTCTCTCTCCTCTCTCTCTCTCCTCTCTCTCTCTCGCTCTCCTCTCTCTCTTCCTCCTCTCTCTCTCTCTCTCTCTCTCTCTCTCTCTCTCTCTCTCTCTCTCTCTCTCTCTCTCTCTCTCTCTCTACCCTATTTATGACCTTCCTCTGTGCCTTTAAGAACACTGCAAACACGGGGTGGGAATGGTAATGCGGAGTGGGAATGGGAATGCGAAGTGGAAGTGTGGATGGGAATGCGGAGTGGAAGTGGGAATGTTGATCTGAAAGAGGTGAACTTAGTTTTTTGTATTTTCACACCCACCCACCCCACCCACCCACCCACCCCCCACCCACCCACCCACCCACCCCCCCCACCCACCCACCCACCCACCCACCCACCCTCCCACCCCCCACCCACCCACCCCACCCACCCACCCACCCACCCACCCCACCCACCCACCCACCCACCCACCCACCCACCCACACCCACCCACCCACACACCCACACACACACACAACCACAGACACACACACACACACACACACACACACACACAGACACATACACAGACACACACACACACATACACACACACACACACACACACACACACACAGACACACACACACACACACACACACACACACACACACACACACACACCTTCGCTTAATTGGCGTGACCCTAAAAAAAGGAAAAAAACCACTTTACATTGGAAGAGTTTTAAAAGGAAAGGCCAATTGAGCTCCATGCAGTGTGTGTGTGTGTGTGTGTGTGGGTGTGTGTGTGTATGTGTGTGTGGGTGGGTGGGTGGGTGGGTGAGGGTGGGTGGGTGAGGGTGGGTGGGTGGGTGGGTGGGTGGGTGGGTGTAGGGGTAGGTGTGTGTGTGTGTGTGTGTGTGTGGTGTGTGTGTGTGTGTGTGTGTGTGTGTGGGTGTGTGTGTGTGGTTCCCTATTACACACACAAAAAAGTTCACATTCCAGGCCATTGAGAAAAACAGTTTAATTCGAGGCCATCAACAGTACCGAGAACGTGTTTGTGAAGCTAGAACAGAATTAGGTTTTACGAGTCTTATCATTATTCTAGAGGCAAAATAAGCTCTCCTATTTCTCTCCTACATCCTTATTTCCCCACCCAGACAAGTCTTATCATGCCATTCACACTGCATTCATGATGGATATAGATTTTGTTTAAGTATGACAAGGCTTTTAATTGTTATAGAAGCAACGTAAGGTCTTCTATTTCTCTCCTTCCTCCCTATTTTCCCCACCCAGACAAGTTCTATCATTTCATTCAATTAATTAACCCCTTCATTCAAACTGCATTAACTAACCCCTTCACGCCCATATATTTCCTTTGATAATATATATAATTGTCTGTTAACTATAAAATTACGAAAAGTAACTTAATACACCAAATGAGTTAATGGACAAGGATTCTAAACAGGTCATATCTATAAAATATTGCTTATAGTCACTAAAATCATATCTAATGGTACCGAAATTACAATGGAAATTACGTTCTGGGTCTCAATGGGTTTCTCAAGGGGTTAATGATGAATGTAGATTTTGTCGGGTTTTTTATATTAATAATAAAACATGATATATTTTATTATTTTAATATTCTAGAGACAAAGTAAGAACTCCTATCTCCCTGTTGCATCATTATTCCCTCCATCATGATAAGTTGTGTAAATCAAACTATGTTAATATTGATTTTGTTGAGGTTTTACAAGGCTTTTAACCCCTTCACGCCCAGATCTTTCCTTGGCTATAAAAAATTGTATGTAGTCGAGCCATAAAATTACGAAAAGTAACTGAATATACCAAATTAGATACTCGACAAGGATACTAAACAGGTCATATCTAAAAAACATTGCTTATATTCACTAAAAATCGTCTACTGGTGCCCAAATTACAATGGAAATTACGTTTTGGGTCACAAGGGGTTAATGATGAATGTAGATTTTGTTGAGGTTTTTACAAGCATTTTAATTATTCTAAAGGCAAAGTAAAAACTCAAATTTCTCTTTTCCATCTTTTTTCTCCTAATTCAGACAAGTTCTATAATTCCATTCAAACATACTATTGACGTCTAGTTTGAATTATTTATCTATTTATCTAGAGGTTATCTATTTATTGATGTACATAAATTTCCTTCATATGTTTTGTATTTAACCCTTACGCCAATCTTCTTGCTATAAAAAATGATGTACGGCTAATAAGAAGTACTGATATCCAAATGATATCGAAGGCTACTAACGTCATCTAAAAAAATTGTATATTAAAAATTGTCAATGGACCATTACAATGAATCACGTTATTTCTCAAGGTTAATGGTTATGACGAAAACTCTGAGAACAGAGGAGAGAGGAAGGGTGATTAGGGAGTTAGTATTGAAGGAATTGGTCAATAAGCAAGGGAGAGAGTAATTTAGTCAGAGGAGGAAGGAGGAGGAGAAAAGAGGAGGAAAGAGTGAGGAGGAAGAAGGAAGAAGGAGGAAGAGGAGAGGAGGAGAGAGAAGGAGGAAGGAGGGAGGAGGAGGAGAGAGGAGGAAGAGGAAGAGGGTAGGAGGAGGAGGAAGGAGGAGGAGAGAAGTAAGGAAGGAGGAGAGGAGGAGGAGAGAGAGGAAGAAGAAGAGGAAGGAATGAGGAAAGAGAGGAGAAGGTGAAGGAGGAAGGAGGAGGAGGTATTAAGGAAGGTAGGGAAGAGTTAAGGAAGGTAGAGTGAGGTAGTTAAGGCAAGTGGAAGGTAGTTAGGAAGAGCAGGAGGTAGTTAGAGAAGAGTAGAGGAAGGTAGTTAAGGAAGAGTAGGAGGAAGTATTAAGGAAGAGTAGGAGAGGTAGTTAAGAAGAGTAAGGAGGTATGTTAAGGAAAGTAGGAGAGGGTCGTTAGGAAGAGTAGGAGGAAGGTGTTAAGGAGAGTTAGCTGATGTGTAGTTAGGAAGAGTAGCGAGCAAGTATTAAGGAAGAGTAAGCTGAAGTACAGTTAAGGAAAGTAGGAGGAAGGTCATTAAGGAAGAGTATGGGAAGGTAGTTAAGTAAGAGTAGGCGAAGTAGTTAAGGAAGAGCAGGAGTGTAGTTAAGGAAGAGTAGAGGAGGTATTAAGGAAGAGTAGGAGAAGTAGTTAAGGAAGAGCAGGAGGAAGGTAGATTAAGGAAGAGTAGAGGTAGTTAAAGGAATAGAGCAGGAGGGTAGTTAAGGTAGAGTAGGAGGAGGGTAGTTAAGGAAGATGTAGGAGGAGGAGTAGTTAAGGAAGAGTAGGAGGAGGGTAGTTAAGGAGGAGAGAGGAGGAAGGTAGTTAAGGAAGAGTAGGAGGAAGGTAGTTAAGGAAGAGTAGGAGGAAGGTAGTTAAGGAGGAGGAGGAAGGAAGGTAGTTAAGGAAGAGTAGGAGGAAGGTAGTTAAGGAAGAGTAGGAGGAAGGTAGTTAAGGAAGAGTAGGAAGGTAGTTAAGGAAGAGCAGGAGGGTAGTTAAGGAAGAGTAGGAGGAGGGTAGTTAAGGAAGAGTAGGAGTGTAGTTAAGGAAGAGTAGGAGGAAGGTAGTTAAGGAGGAGGAGGAGGAAGGTAGTTAAGGAAGAGTAGGAGGAGGGTAGTTAAGGAAGAGTAGGAGTGTAGTTAAGGAAGAGTAGGGGGAGGGTAGTTAAGGAAGAGTAGGAGGTAGTAGTTAAGGAAGAGTAGGAGGAGGGTAGTTAAGGAAGAGTAGGAGTGTAGTTAAGGAAGAGTAGGAGGAGGGTAGTTAAGGAAGAGTAGGAGGAGGGTAGTTAAGGAAGAGTAGGAGGAAGGTAGATAGGAAGTGAAAGGGTTTGGGTAATGAGTAAGGAAGATCAGGGTAGGAAGAAGAGAGGACAAGGGGAAGAGAGGGTAATTTTGGGTCAATGGGTGAGGGGAAGTTTGTCAATGGGTGAGGGGAATGAGGGGAAGTTTGTGTTAAGGGGAGGAGTAGATGAGGGAAGTATTGGTGTTAATGGGTGAGGTAATGAGTAGGGAAGTTTGTGTTAATGGGTGAGATAATGAGGGGAAGTTTGTGTTAATGGTGAGGATAATGAGGGGAAGTTTGTGTTAATGGGTGAGGATAATGAGGGGAAGTTTGGTCAATGGTGAGGAATGAGGGGAAGTTTGTGTTAATGGGTGAGGATAATGAGGGGAAGTTTGTCAATGGGTAGGAGGAATGAGGGGAAGTTTGTGTTAATGGGTGAGGATAATGAGGGGAAGTTTGTGTTAATGGGTGAGGATAATGAGGGGAAGTTTGTGTTAATGGGTGAGGATAATGAGGGGAAGTTTGTGTTAATGGGTGAGGATAATGAGGGGAAGTTTGTGTTAATGGTGAGGATAATGAGGGGAAGTTTGTGTTAATGGGTGAGGGGAAGTTTGTGTTAATGGGTGAGGATAATGAGGGGAAGTTTGTGTTAATGGGTGAGGGGAAGTTTGTGTTAATGGGTGAGGATAATGAGGGGAAGTTTGTGTTAATGGGTGGAGGATAATGAGGGGAAGTTTGTGTTAATGGGTGAGGATAATGAGGGGAAGTTTGTGTTAATGAGTGAGGATAATGAGGGGAAGTTTGTGTTAATGGGTGAGGATATGAGGGGAAGTTTGTGTTAATGGGTGAGGATAATGAGGGGAAGTGTTGTGTTAATGGGTGAGGATAATGAGGGGAAGTTTGTGTTAATGGGTGAGGGGAAGTTTGTGTTAATGGGTGAGGATAATGAGGGGAAGTTTGTGTTAATGGGTGAGGATAATGAGGGGAAGTTTGTCAATGGGTGAGGATAATGAGGGGAAGTTTGTCAATAGGTGAGGATAATGAGGGGAAGTTTGTCAATGGGTGAGGATAATGAGGGGAAGTTTGTCAATGGGTGAGGGGAATGAGGGGAAGTTTGTGTTAATGGGTGAGGATAATGAGGGGAAGTTTGTCAATGGGTGAGGATAATGAGGGGAAGTTTGTCAATGGGTGAGGATAATGAGGGGAAGTTTGTCAATGGGTGAGGGGAATGAGGGGAAGTTTGTGTTAATGGGTTAATGGGTGAGGATAATGAGGGGAAGTTTGTGGTAATGGGTGAGGATAATGAGGGGAAGTTTGTGTTAATGGGTGAGGGGAATAGCAAGGACAGGAAGGAAGGGTGGGAACAAGAGGAAAAGGAAGAGAAGGGGAAATGAGGGAATGATGATAATGATGATGATAATGATGATAATAATGATTAATGAATGATTATATGATGATGATGATGATGATAATGCTGATAATGATGATAATAATGATAATAATAATGATGATGATGATGTGATGATGATGATGATGATGAGATGATGATGATGATGATGATGATAATGATAATGTTGATGATAATGATGATGGTATGTAATGAGTAATTGTTTCATCATTCATCAGGTTTTTCGGAACGTCATATTAATACAATGATGAGTGTCTTGAGAAGGCTAGATCTACTTTATCGATGAACCCCTTGAGACCCAGAACGTAATTTCCACTAATTTGGGTACCATTAGACGATTTTTAGTGACTATAAGCAATATTTTATAGATATGACCTGTTTAGTATCCTTGTCCACTAACTAATTTGGTATATTCAGCTATTTTTCGTAATTTTATGGCTCCACAACAGACAATTTTATATAGCCAAGGAAAGATCTGGGCGTGAAGGGGTTAATGGAGGTGGAGGGGAAAGGTGGAAGGGTGTGGGTGGAAGAACTTGCTTCCACTACCCACCTATGTCTTCCTCCTCTTCCAATTTCTTTTTTCTTTTTTAGGTTTAATTTAGAATGTCCAATATTTCCTCCTCCTCCTCCTCCTCCTACCCCTCCTCCTCCTCCCTCCTCCTCCCCCTCCTCCTCCTCCTCCTCCTCCTCCTCCTCCTCCTCCTCCTCCTCCTCCTCCTCTTTCCCCCTCCTCCTCCTCCTCCTCCTCCTCTCCTCCTCCTCCTCCTCCTTCTCCTCCTCCTCCTTCTCCTCCTCCTCCTCCCTCCTCCTCCTCCTCCTCCTCCTCCTCCTCCCTCCTCTTCCTCCCTCCTCCTCCTTCTCCTCCTCCTCCTCCTCCTCCTCCTCCTCCTCTTCCTCCTCAATCATCAAATTCTATGGCAGTTTTTAAATACTATATGATGCTTTTTTCTATTTTCATTTGCCGGTGGGAGAAGTGGGTGGGGAGAAGCCTTCAACTTTGCTATTCTTTGACCTCTTAACCCCTTCATGCCCAGATCTTTCCTTTGCTATATAAAATTGTCTGTTGTTAGCCATAAAATTACGAAAAGTAACGTAATATACCAAATTAGTTAGTGGACAAGGATACTAAACAGGTCATATCTCTAAAACATTGCTTATAGTCACTAAAAATCGTCTAATGGTACCCAAATTACAATGAAAATTACGTTATGAGTCTCAAGGGGTTAACACGTAGAAGCTATAGTGGTAGAAAGTAGTCACACAGGCAGCCCCGTTGGACCCAGTAGTCCTGTTGCTGTCTGTTCTTCCTTTGTATTCCTTTGTATGCCTTTGTGTTCCTCCTCCGCGCCCTCGCCACACACATGCAGATCGCCTCTTCCAATTTGCATATTTCTACTTTCTTCTGTTCTGTAATCTTTTTTTGTGGGTTTTTTTTCTACTGCTATTTTTAAAAACTGTTACTCGCATTTATTCTCTCTCTCTCTCTTCCCTCTCTTTTCTCCCTTCCTTCCCCTCTCTCTCCTCTCTCTCCTCTCTCTGTCTCTCCTGTCCGTCTCTGTCCTGTCCTTTTTCTCTGTCTCTCTGTCTCTGTCTCCTCTCTGTTTCTCTCTGTCTCCCCTCT
>JACEEZ010019844.1:174822-187322 GCA_016584305.1 Chionoecetes opilio | reverse complement strand
TTGAGCCAAGTTTCTGTGATACTCACGATGTCGGGCGTCTCGGAACAGACAGAAGCCATTAATTAATTTCGCTTTGAAATAACGCTTCTGGTATTTGTGTAGAAAAGTTTAGCTCCTTTATAGTTTTGGTAAGCTTACGTGAGGGTTTACCAGCAGGGTGTCTAGTAAAGGGTCCAGTTAGTAGTATGTAGTTCAGCAGATACCCTCGTTATATGTACGTAGACCAATAGCTCTCCTGGTATCTGTTATTCCTGTTTTCCATATATGTATTCCTCACCTCTTCCTCCTTCTCTTTTTCCTCCTCTACTTCTTCCTCTACTTCCTCCTCTACCTCCTCCTCTACCTCTTCCTCCTCCTCCTCTACCTCCTCCTCCTCTTTTTCCCCCTCCCCCTCCTCTATTCCCACACACGTTTGGACCCGTCTCAAGGGGGTGGGCGTGGCACATCGCAATACGCCCTTGGATTCAGTGCACATTCCCAAAGACTTACGCGCAATTCCCGCAATCCAGTCCCCTTACCCACTCTCCCCTTCCCTTCCCTTCCCTTCCCTTCCCTTCCCTTCCCTTCCCTTCCCTTCCCTTCCCTTCCCTTCCCTTCCCTTCCCTTCCCTTCCAGTCCCTTCCCTTCCCTTCCCTTCCCTTCCCTTCCCTTCCCTTCCCTTCCCTTCCCTTCCCTTCCCTTCCCTTCCCTTCCAGTCCCTTCCCTTCCCTTCCCTTCCCCTTTCCCTTCCCTTCCCTTCCCTCTTTCCAGCGGTCGTCTGTCCCTGTCGCCGCTGCTGCACGTGTTGTGACAGACCCAGCTGGACGTAGATGGTTTTGTATTGATGAAGATGGATTGATATTGTAATGTAGGGATGAAGGGAGTCTTTGGGGTTAATAGAAGTTATTTTTTATTTTTTTTATAGATAAGGTGGTTTTTCCCTTTTTGAGAGTACTTGAGTGTGTGGGTGTGTGGGGGGTGGGGTGAGGAGGGGGGGTTGTGGGGGTGTGGGTGTGATGGTAGTGGTATTGCTTCTACTACTACTACTATATATACTGCTACTACTGCTACTACTACTACTACTACTACTATACTGCCACCACCATACTTTATCACAGCAAAACAAACCACCATCACCTCACCACCACCACCACCACCACCACCACCACCATCCACCACCAACCACCACCACCACACCATCCACACACCATCCACACACCACCACCACCACCAACCACCACCACACCACCACCACCACCACCACCACCACCACCACCACCACCACCACCACCACCACCACCACCACCACCACCACCACCACCACCACCACCACCACCACCACAACCATCACAACCATCACCACCACCACCACCACCACAACCTCCACCATCATCACCATTACCACCATTCACGTATCGCCTTGCCATAAACCGTAAAAAGAAACGGACTTCACTCCTGATACGGCCAGGGAGGGGGGACTGAAGTAAAAAAGGGGGTGTAGAAAACGGAGATCGGGCGGGGGGGTGGGGGGGGAACTAGCTGGAATACTAGGCCGCCGATACCACACCGATAACCACTCCCGATTTAAGACCATCCCCCCCCCCCCCCCCCCCCCCCCCCCCCCCCCCCCCCCCCCCCCCCCCTTCGTTCTCCGGGTTCCCTGCGGTGCCTCTTACGAAGTCTTCCTAGTATTTTTATATTTTTTTATTTTATCACTTCGGGAAAATAAAAAAAAATAAAGAGTAAATGGAATTGCACAAGTATTGCCAACAGTTCGATTTTCTTTCCTTCTTTCCTCTCTTTTTTCCTTTTTTCCTTCCTTCCTCACCTCTATTTTCCTTCTTTTTTTAACTAATTCTTCTCTCCAACCCACCCTCCCCTTTCTCTCCCTTCCTTCATTCCTTCCTTCCTCCTTCCACACCACCCTTTCTTCTTCCTTCTTCCTCCAATCATTCCTTCTTCCTTACCTCTCATCCTTCCTTCTTTCCTTTCCCCTCTCCTCCCTCCCTCCCTCCCTCCTTCTCCTTTCCTTCCTTCCTTCATTCCTTCCCACCCACCAACCCTTCCTTCCTTCCTTCCTTCCTTCCCAATCATTCCTTTCTTCCTTACCTCTCATGCTTCCTTCCTTCCTTCTTTCCTTTCCCTACTCTCCCTCCCTCCCCTCCTTTCCTCTTCTTCCTTCCTTCCTTCCTTCCTTCCTTCCTTCCCATCATTTCTTTCATCCTTACCTCTCATCCTTCCTTCCTTCCTTCCTTCCTTCCTTCCAATCATTTCTTCATCTTACCTCTCATCCTTCCTTCCTTCCTTCCTTCCTTCTTTCCCTCTCCCTCCCTCCTCCTTTCCTTAGCTCTCATTCTTCCTTCCTCCCTTCCTTCCTTCCTTCTCTTCCTTCCTTTCCTACTCCCTCCCTCCCTCCTCCTTTCCTTACCTCTCATCTTCCTTCCTTCCTCCCTCTTCTTCCTTCCTTCCTTCCTTCTTCCTTTCCCTACTCCCTCCCTCCCTCCTCCTTTCCTTACCTCTCATCCTTCCTTCCTTCCTCCTTCCTTCTTCCTTCTTTTCCCTACTATCCACCTCCCTCCTTCTCCTTTCCTTACCTCTCTCATCTTCCTTCTTCCTTCCCTTCCTTCCTTCCTTCCTTCCTTCCTACTCTCTCCCTCCTCCTTCTCCTTCCTTAGCTCTCATCCTTCCTCTTCCTTCCTTCCTTCCTTCCCTTCCTTCCTTCCTTCCTTCCTTCCTTCCCTCCCTCCCTTTCTCTACCCTCGCCACTTCCACTCTTGATCTAATAGTGTTATTCTTCTTTCCTTCTCTTTTTCCATTTCCCTGGCTACCAATTGACCTTTGACCTCTGTGACCTTTTTGACCTCTTGTTTAGTTGAGTTTTCTTCTTATTGGTGTGTTTCATTGACTCTAGTGTGTGTGTGTGTATGTGTGTTACAGCTGTGTGTGTGTGTGTGTGTGTGTGTGTGTTTTACAGCTGTGTGTGTGTGTGTGTGTGTGTGTGTGTGTGTGTGTGTGTGTTTCATTGACTCCTTCTTC
Organism: Chionoecetes opilio; assembly: GCA_016584305.1. NCBI lineage: Eukaryota > Metazoa > Arthropoda > Malacostraca > Decapoda > Majidae > Chionoecetes > Chionoecetes opilio. Next base: position 184,307 of record JACEEZ010019844.1, on the reverse strand, counting down.
TTCCTCGAACTTCTCACTCACAGTTTTTTCGGTTATTTTGAAGTAAATTTTTGTTTAGGTTATAACGTTAGTGTGTCTGTATCAATGTATATTTCAATGGTTTTTTTTTTTATTTACTTAAGCTCTTAATATGTAAATAAAATATGAGTCTAGATTTCGATTTTCCAGGCACGCGGCAGGAAGGAGCACGCGTGGGGCTGTTTACTTTGTGTCACATCAGCCACATAGATCGATTTCTCTGTAAATACCTTGTTGTTTATTATTTTTCTCGTGCTTTATGAACTCTGATGTCTGGCACAGTTCACCCTTTTATATAGAAAAAGAAAAAAGAACTCTTAACTGAATTGACTGGACTGTTGCAATGTTTATTTCAGTGGTTTGTTGCTTGAATAAGAAATAGCATCAGAGATTGAATAAGAAATAAAAGAAGAAGAAATAAAATAAGAGAAAATAAGAGATAAAAAAGAAGGAAATAGAATAAGAGATAAAAAAGAAAGATAGAATAAGAGATAAAAAGAAGAAATAGAATAAGAGATAAAAAAGAAAGAAATAGAATAAGAGATAAAAAAGAAAGAAATAGAATAAGAGAAAAAAAGAAAGAAATAGAATAAGATATAAAAAAGAAAGAAATAGAATAAGAGATAAAAAAGAAAGATAGAATAAGATATAAAAAAGAAAGAAATAGAATAAGAGATAAAAAAGAAGAAATAGAATAAGAGATAAAAAAGAAAGAAATAGAATAAGAGATAAAAAAGAAAGAAATAGAATAAGAGATAAAAAAGAAGAAATAGAATAAGAGATAAAAAAGAAAGAAATAGAATAAGAGATAAAAAAGAAAGAAATAAATAAGAGATAAAAAAGAAAGAAATAGAATAAGAGAAAAAAAAAAGAATAAGAGATAAAATAAATAGAATAAGAAAAAAAAAAATATTGCGGTAAAATTAGAGATACAAAAATATAATAAGAGTCTAGATTTAGATATTTTAGCTAGATGATGTTAGAACTCTTAACCTAAGCTCTTATTTCATCAACTAGGCTCTTTATTTTTTTTTTAAACTTTGTATTTCGTCAAAAAAACTTTAGAATGTGATACTTAAGTGTTGCCGTATCACTTATATATATTTTTTCCATAAAGAAACGTATAAAGATAGAATATAAAAGATAAAGTTAAGATATAAAGGATAGTCTTCTGTATTTATTGATATTTTTTATAGTTATTATTATTTTTTTCTCAACTGAGCTTCCGTGTTTATGGTTTGTCCTGTAAAACATTTTCTATCGTAGTTCTAGGTTAGCTTTTTTTCCTTCCTTCCTTCCTTCTTTCCTTGCTTCCTTCCTTCTTTCTTTTTTTTCCTTCCTTCCTTCCTTCCTTCTTTTTTTCCTTCCTTCCTTCTTTTTTTCCTTCCTTCCTTCCTTCCTTCCTTTTTTTCCTTCCTTCCTTCCTTCTTTCCTTTTTTTCCTTCCTTCCTTCCTTCTTTCCTTTTTTTCCTTCCTTCCTTCTTCTTTTTTTCCTTCCTTCCTTCTTTCCTTTTTTCCCTTCCTTCCTTCCTTCCTTCTTTCCTTTTTTTCCTTCCTTCCTTCTTTCCTTTTTTTCCTTCCTTCCTTCCTTCCTTCCTTCTTTTTTCCTTCCTTCCTTCCTTCCTTCTTCCTTTTTTTCCTTCCTTCTTTCTTCCTTCTTCCTTCCTTCTTTTTTTCCTTCCTTCCTTCTTTCCTTTTTTTCTTCCTTCCTTCCTTCCTTCCTCCTTCTTTTTTTTCCTTCCTTCTTCCTTCCTTCTTTCTTTCCTTTTTTCCTTCCTTCCTCACCTCTTTTTTCCTTTCTTCCAAATTCTTCTCTCCCACCCACTCTCCCCTTTCTCTCCCTTCCTTCATTCCTTCATTCCTTCCACCCAAGCCACCCTTCCTTCCTTCCTTTATTCCTTCATAACCTTCCCACCCAACCCACCCTTCCTTCCTTCTTTCCTTTCCTCCCTCCCTCTTTCTCCTCTCCTTCCTTCCTTCTTCCCTTCCTTCCCAATCATTCCTTTCTTCCTTACCTCACATCCTTCCTTCCTTCCTTCCTTTCTTCCAAATTCTTCTCTCCCACCCACTCTCCCCTTTCTCTCCCTTCCTTCATTCCTTCCCACCCAAGCCACCCTTCCTTCCTTCCTTCATTCCTTCATAACCTTCCCACCCAACCCACCCTTCCTTCCTTCTTTCCTTTCCCTCCCTCCCTCTTTCTCCTCTCCTTCCTTCCTTCTTCCCTTCCTTCCCAATCATTCCTTTCTTCCTTACCTCTCATCCTTCCTTCCTTCCTTCCTTCCTTCCTTCCTTCCTTCCTTCCTTCCTTCCTTCCTTCCTTACCTCATCCTGCCAGGCAAGGCTGCCGCACCACCCTTGAACTTCCACACTGAGCCTACACCAACACTACATTAGACCTCATAACACACACAGATAGCCCCGAGTTAACGGTTACCACTACTACTCTCGACCTGTGACGGGTTGTGGACCAGTAAGGGTCCTGTCAGTTAGTGACCACCATCGGGATTTAAGGTACCAGGGGTCACTGCTGCAGGAGGCATTGAAGTGTACGGCGTCCTACATGGAAAGTACACAATCCGCAGTGGATTGAACGGAGCTGGGGCCTGATTGACTGCTGCCTCCCAAGAAAGCGCCAGGCAAGGCTGCCGCACCACCCTTGAACCTCCACACTGTGTTCACACCATTACAAAACACACATAACATGACCTATCTATCAAGCACTAAACCTACCCCCACAAACTAGTAGTAGTTAGCCATAGATTACAGCTTTCAACTTTCCTCACAAATTCCATGCAGTTTTTCTATACTGCATGGTATCACTTCATTTCCGGCCAGCTTCGGCTGGAGGGATGGGTGGGTGGGGAGGAGCCTTCTACTTTCCTATCCTTTCTCTCTTATCATCTAGTTAGTGTAGTGTAGTTAAAGCAAACAGCCTTGTAAGGACCTATCGGTCTGTTGCTGTTTGTGTTTCCTTTGTAATCCTTTGTAATCCTTCCTTCCTTCCTTCTCTCCTTTCCCTCTCTCCCTCTTTCTCCTCTCCTTCCTTCCTTCTTCCCTTCCTTCCCAATCATTCCTTTATTCCTTACCTCGCATCCTTCCTTCCTTCCTTCCTTCCTTCCTTCCTTTCCCTACTCGTTCAAATCTTTCTGTATTTTGTCATGGTCCTCTACTCCTGGCTTTCTGCTCTTTCCCTTTTCTTCTCTCGTTCACTTTAGGTCATCAATATATTTCTTCGGATCTTATTGGCATCATGATCATGGATTCGAATCATGATATTTTTCTTAATGCTTCGTCCTGTCACTTTCTACTCTCATTGTAGTTTACTTTGATCATTTTCTCCTCGCTTTTCTTGTTTTTGGATAAAGGGATTTAATAAAGGAGAGGTAGGAAAAGTTCTTACGGCTTTTAACCAGGGTAGAACAAGAAGTAACGGACTCAAGCTGGAAAAGCGTAGATTTAAAAAAGAAATAGGGAAAAACTGGTTCACAAATAGGGAGGAAGGAAGGAAGGAAGGAAGGATGAGAGGTAAGGAAGAAAGGAATGATTGGGAAGGAAGGGAAGACGGAAGGAAGGGAGGAAGGAAAGGAGAAAGAGGGAGGGAGGGAGGGAGGGAGGGAGGGAGGGAGGGAGAGAGTAGGGAGAGGAAAGAAAGGTGAATGATTGGAATGGACTCAGTAGACAGGTAGTTAGTGCAGAGTTATTAGAGATCTTTAAAGGGAGGCTAGATAAATTCATGGATGGGGATGAAAGGTGGATGTAGGTAGTGTTAAGTAACAGGAACTACCTCGTGTAGGTCTCACGGCCTCTTGTAGCTTCTTATTTTCTTATGTTCTTAGATGTAAGTTCTAAGAGTGGAGATCTTTACTGGTCACCATTATGTTAAACGAGACGAGGCAAGGCAACAGTTAGCTAATTAATCAACGAACCAAAATCTCAGCAATCACAAGTCAACGTTAATCATCTGACTCAAGTTTTTTCTTACAACTTTGCATTAATTTTTTTTCTTATAAGGAATGCCAGTAAATAGTTCTTTCATGTTCTTAGTCGAGGTTGATGAGTGTGTCGTGCAGGGATGTGGTGTGTGTGGTGTGTGTGTGTGTGTGTGTGTGTGTGTGGTGTGTGTGTGTGTGTGTGTGTGTGTGTGTGTGTGTGTGAGAGTGTGGAATGTAGTGTAGGTTAAGTAGCAGGGGTTGGCAGGGGGCAGAGAATGTATCCCCTGCACGTCAGTAGAGTCACGCCCCTCCTCATGCCTTCCCTCCTTCTGTCTTCCTTTCCTTCCCTCCTTCTGTCTTCACTCCTGTTTTCCCTCCCTTCCCTCCTGTCTTCCCTTCGTCTATCTTCCCTCCGTCTGTCTTCCCTCCGTCTCTCTTCCTTTCTGTCTTCCCTCTCTCTTCCCTCCTTCTGTCTTCCCTTCTATCCTCCCTCCCTCCATTCCCTCCTTCTGTCTTCACTCCTTCTCTCTTCCCTCCGTCTGTCTTCCCTCCGTCTGTCTTCCCTCCGTCTATCTTCCCTCCGTCTGTCTTCCTTTCTGTCTTCCCTTCTCTCTTCCCTCCTGCTGTCTTCCTTCTATCTTCCCTCCCTCCCTTCCATCCTTCTCTTCCCTCCGTCTCTCTTCACTCAATCCCCACCAAGCCTTGACACACCAACTAACACAATGTTTTCTTTACATCACAAGGAACAGGCCCAGGGGGGACTCAAAAGGTAGCAATAGAGCCTACTGAATGCTAGTCCCCATATAGAAGACAGTAAGAGACTTGAAAAAGGGTGGGCCTATGTAGGTTAGTTTAATTTCAGTCTAATTGAGGAGGAAAGAGGGTGGGCCTATGTAGGTTTGTTCAATTTCAGTCTAATTGAGGAGGAAAAGGGTGGGCCTATGTTGGTTAGTTTAATTTCAGTCTAATTGAGGAGGAAAAGGGTGGGCCTATGTAGTTTTGCTTAATTTCAGTCTAATTGAGGAGGAAAGAGGGTGGGCCTATGTAGGTTAGTTAATGTCAGCTAATTGGGGAGAAAAAGGTGGCCTATGTAGTTTTGCTTAATTTCAGTCAAATTTGAGGAGGAAGAGGTGGGCCTATGTAGTTTGCTAATTTCAGTCTAATGAGGAGAAAAAGGGTAGATTCAAGTAAATTAGTAGTAATAGTAGTAATTTCAGTCTAATTGAGGAGGAAAAAGGGTGGGCCTATGTAGTTTTGCTTAATTTCAGTCTAATTGAGGAGGAAAGAGGGTGGGCCTATGTAGTTTTGCTTAATTTCAGTCTAATTGAGGAGGAAAAAGGGTGGGCCTATGTAGTTTTGCTTAATTTCAGTCTAATTGAGGAGGAAAGAGGGTAGATTTCAAGTAAAAATTAGTAGTAAAATAAGTAGTAAATTTCAGTCTAATTGAGGAGAGGTGTCTTGATACTTGATGAAGAAAAAAATGGAGACAAAACAATGAAAAGCTAACCTAGAGGAACAATCGAAAATTTATTAAAGGACAAACCATAAACTAGGAAGCTCCAGTTCAGGGAAAAAAAAAAAAAAAAAAAAAACGGAAGAATATCCTTTATATCATTTTTTTCTCTTTCACATTTGACTTATCTCTGGAAAGAATTCAAGTCGTAGGAAGGTGAACAAATATAATCAGGACTGAAAACATTATCATCAAGCTTATGGAAACCCCTTGAGACCCAGAACTTCATAGTAATTTGGGTACCATTAGACGATTTTTAGTGACTATAAGCAATTTTTTATAGATATGACCTGTTTAATATCCTTGTCGACTAACTAATTTGGTATATTAAGTGACTTTTCTTAATTTAATGGCTCGACAACATACACTTTTTTATAGCAAAGGAAAGATCGGGGTGTGAAGGGTTGAATACAAAACATCTTGTCTAAATATTGTCGTCTTTTCAGCCCAGTGGACGTACCGAGATATGAAAATGCGATCTAGTGTAGCTTTCCATTAACTTTCCATTTCAAAATAAAACATTAAATTTACATGTATCATTTGTTCTGCCAATAAACTTGAATTAAAAAATGTTATCTTAAAAAGCTCTCCATTTGAATATAAAACACCCAGTCTACATTTATTTATCCAACTATTTTATCTCTCTCCAGCCCAACGTTTTAACGAAGGAAGCTAAAAAATAAGCGAATCGAGAAATATATTCAGGCATCATATAAACTGCACAGGCTGTCACGTGCAGATATAAAGCATGGATAAATGAATAGATAGATGAATAGACATATATTCATCCGGGTGAGGTTGAAGGGCGGGGAAGGGAGGGAAGAGAGAGAAGAGAGGGAAGGGAGGGAAGGGAGGGAAGAGGGGGAAGGGAGGTTGAAGGGTAGGGAAGGGAGGGAAGAGGGGGGGGGTGAGGCCTGATATATTATGAGTGAGTGGAGGACATTTTCTTTACCCCTTGGACCTTATCCCCCTGCCATTTTCCCCCTGGACCTTTTCCCCCCTGCCATTTCCCCCCCTGGACCTTTTCCTCCCTGCCATTTCCCCCCCTAGACCTATTAGACGATTTGTTGTGAATATAAGCAATGTTTTATAGCTATAGCATGTTTAGTATCCTTGTCCAATAACTAATGTGGTAAATTTAGTTGTCGTAATTTTATGGCTAACAACAGACAATTATATATAGCAAAGGGAAGATCTGGGCGTGAAGGGGTTAACAGCAATGGTTTCAGGCAGTGTATCGTCATCATAACACTGCTATCTAATACATCCAGGGGGAGAAATGTCCACAGGGGAATATGTCCAGGGGGGAATATGAGCGGGCCCCTATCTGGGTAGCTCGTCCCTGCAGCCTGACCAGGAGCCTCTAAGGGACACTCTCGTCTATTTTTATTAACGAGGCAAAAATTCCATGCTATCTTAACCCCTTGAGACCCAGAACGTAATTTCCATTGTAATTTGGGTACCATTAGACGATTTTTAGTGACTATAAGCAATGTTTTATAGATATGACCTGTTTAGTATCCTTGTCCACTAACTAACTGGGTATATTCAGTTACTTTTCGTTATTTTATGGCTAACAACAGACGATTTTATTTAGCAAAGGAATGATCTGGGCGTGAAGCGGTTAAGGTCTCATGCTTAAAATAATGCCTATGTTTGCCTGATAATATGGTTAACTATGATAAAATGCAGCATAAATTTAGAAGAAGCGTAGTATTCCCTTGTCCTGGCATCAAATATCAGTCAGTAAGCAGCAAGGGGTCAGGATTTTTTGCCTCGTTGATAAATATAGACTATAGAGCTAAAAGTGTGTTGGACAGGAACAGAAAAATGGGACGAGAAGAGAAGAAGAAAACAACTGGAGTGAGAAAAATCGAAATGAAAAAAGAAGCACGAGAAGAAGAACAAAGTAGACCTAAGGGCGGCGCTGATAGGCTCAAACCAAACCCAAAAAAAGTATCCCTCCATTACATTACAGTTGTGTATACCGGTGACAGGACAGCTCATACCGCGGACCACTCATACCCGGACAACTCATACCCCATTGTCCGGGTATGAGTTGTCCGGGGTATGAGTTGTCTGGGGTATGAGTTGTCCGGGGTATGAGTTGTCCGGGTATGAGGGTATGAGTTGTCCGGTATGAGTTATTCGGGGTATGAGTTGTCCGGGGTATGAGTTGTCCTGCTATGAGTTGTCCGGGATATGAGTTGTCCGGGGTATGAGTTGTCCGGGGTATGAGTTGTCTGGGGTATGAGTTGTCCGGGGTATGAGTTGTCCGGGTATGAGTTGTCCGGGTATGAGTTGTCCGGGGTATGAGTTGTCCTGGTATGAGTTGTCCGGGGTATGAGTTGTCCGGGGTATGAGTTGTCCGGTATGAGTTGTCCTGGTATGAGTTGTCCGGGGTATGAGTTGTCCGGGTATGAGTTGTCCGTGGTATGAGTTGTCCGGGTATGAGTTGTCCGCGGTATGAGTTGTCCGGGGTATGAGTTGTCCGGGTATGAGTGTCCGGTATGAGTTGTCCGGGTATGAGTTGTCCGGGTATGAGTTGTCCGGGTATGAGTGGTCCGGTATGAGTTGTCCGGGTATGAGTGGTCCGGTATGAGTTGTCCGGGTATGAGTTTCCGGTATGAGTTGTCCGGGGTATGAGTTGTCTCGGTATGAGTGGTCCGGTATGAGTTGTCCGGTATGAGTGGTCCGGTATGAGTTGTCCGGGGTATGAGTTGTCCGGTATGAGTTGGTCCGGGTATGAGTGGGCCCGGGTATGAGTTGTCCGGGTATGAGTTGTCCGGGTATGAGTGGTCCGGTATGAGTTGTCCGGGTATGAGTGGTCCGGTATGAGTTGTCCGGGTATGAATCGTCATGGAACCGTGTATACCCTATCTATTATAATAATATAAGCGAAAGTGTGTTTGTCTGTCTGTCTGTCTGTCTGTGTGTGTGTGTGTGTTGTGTGTGTGTGTGGTGTGTGTTGTGTGTGTGTGTGTGGTTATAGGTTCCGCCCCCCGTGGCCCAATCCCATCATATGGCACATTTTTGGAACCAGGTTCGACCAGGGAAGGTTTTAAGCCCATTATGAGATGATTCGATCACTTTTTTTTTTTTTTTTAGCAGCCTATTAGCGAGAATTGTGGAAAAAAAGTGGGTTGCGAGAATTGAGGAAACCTTGATGTAGGGTGATGGGTAATGGGTGAGTGAATGGGTGGGGTGATGGGTAATGGGTGTGGGGTGGTGGGGTGATGGGGAGGGGGAATAGGTGGGGGGTGATGGGTAATGGGTGAGTGAATGGGTGTGTGGTGATGGGTAATGGGTGAGTGAATGGGTGGGGGGTGATGGGTAATGGGTGAGTGAATGGGTGTGTGGTGATGGGTAATGGGTGAGTGAATGGGTGTGTGGTGATGGGTAATGGGTGATTGAATGGGTGGGGGGTGATGGGTAATGGGTGAGTGAATGGGTGGGGGGTGATGGGTAATGGGTGAGTGAATGGGTGGGGGGTGATGGGTAATGGGTGAGTGAATGAGTGGGGGGAATACATACATTTCTACATCCATGATTTCAGGAAAGTTAGAAGGGGCTATCTGGAGAGTCCGTGTTTGGTGCCGAAGGCCCACCAAACACAGGTGGTGGGCCGAAGGCCCACCAATAGCCCTCCGCAGGAGCTAGCCAAAAAGTCCGCCCGGAGGGCGGCTTTGCGGCTAGTGTACTATATGCACTTCGATACTATGTCCCCTATAGTGCCTACCTATATTATGTATTTTTTGTTTTGCTGTTTTGCTCTAGTACTTAAGTTAACTCCTTGTCTTGTTATTGCTATTTTTTTGTCTGTATGCCTCCGGGCGATACTAAAATAATAATAATATTATTATTATTATTATTATTATTATTATTTCCGTCCGACTTGAATGTGAACGTATCCACCAGCATTATCTTTGTGCGTGTCCTGACCCTTGACATGCACGGCAAGGAAAAGAAAGAACACGATATGAATAAGATATAGGTAGATAAGAAGGGAATGCATGTACGTA
>JACEEZ010019844.1:162322-169822 GCA_016584305.1 Chionoecetes opilio | reverse complement strand
CATTAACCCCTTCACACCCTTATATCCTGTCCCATTAACCCCTTCACACCCTTATATCCTCTCCCATTAACCCTTCACACCCTTATATCCTGTCCCATTAACCCCTTCACACCCTTATATCCTCTCCCATTAACCCCTTCACACCCTTATATCCTGTCCCATTAACCCCTTCACACCCTTATATCCTGTCCCATTACCCCTTCACACCCTTATATCCTGTCCCATTAACCCCTTCACACCCTTAATCTCTCCCCATTAACCCTTCACACCCTTATATCCTGTCCCATTAACCCCTTCACACCCTTATATCCTCTCCCATTAACCCCTTCACACCCTTATATCCTGTCCCATTAACCCCTTCACACCCTTATATCCTGTCCCATTAACCCCTTCACACCCTTATATCCTCTCCCATTACCCCTTCACACCCTTATATCCTGTCCCATTAACCCCTTCACACCCTTATATCCTCGTCCCATTAACCCCTTCACACCCTTATATCCTGTCCCATTAACCCCTTCACACCCTTATATCCTCTCCCATTAACCCCTTCACACCCTTATATCCTGTCCCATTAACCCCTTCACACCCTTATATCCTGTCCATTAACCCTTCACACCCTTATATCCTGTCCCATTAACCCCTTCACACCCTTATATCCTCTCCCATTAACCCCTTCACACCCTATATCCTGTCCCATTAACCCCTTCACACCCTTATATCCTCTCCCATTAACCCCTTCACACCCTTATATCCTGTCCCATTAACCCCTTCACACCCTTATATCCTCGCCCATTAACCCTTCACACCCTTATATCCTGTCCATTAACCCTTCACACCCTTATATCCTGTCCCATTAACCCTTCACACCCTTATATCCTCTCCCATTAACCCCTTCACACCCTTATATCCTGTCCCATTAACCCTTCACACCCTTATATCCTCTCCCATTAACCCCTTCACACCCTTATATCCTGTACCATTAACCCCTTCACACCCTTATATCCTCGCCCATTAACCCCTTCACACCCTTATATCCTGTCCTATTAAACCCTTCACACCCTTATATCCTGTCCCATTAACCCCTTCACACCCTTATATCCTGTCCCATTAACCCCTTCACACCCTTATATCCTGTCCCATTAACCCCTTCACACCCTTATATCCTGTCCATTAACCCCTTCACACCCTTATATCCTGTCCCATTAACCCCTTCACACCCTTATATCCTGTCCTATTAACCCCTTCACACCCTTATATCCTGTCCCATTAACCCCTTCACACCCTTATATCCTGTCCCATTAACCCCTTCACACCCTTATATCCTGTCCTATTAACCCCTTCAACACCCTTATATCCTGTCCCATTAACCCCTTCACACCCTTATATCCTGTCCCATTAACCCCTTCACACCCTTATATCCTGTCCCATTAACCCTTCACACCCTTATATCCTGTCCCATTAACCCCTTCACACCCTTATATCCTCGCCCATTAACCCCTTCACACCCCTTATATTCCTTTCCCATAAACCCCTTCACACCCTTATATCCTGTCCCATTAACCCCTTCACACCCTTATATCCTCGCCCATTAACCCCTTCACACCCTTATATTCTTTCCCATAAACCCCTTCACACCCTTATATCCTCTCCCATTAACCCCTTCACACCCTTATATCCTGTCCCATTAACCCCTTCACACCCTTATATCCTTCCCATTAACCCCTTCACACCCTTATATCCTGTCCCATTAACCCCTTCACACCCTTATATCCTGTCCCATTAACCCCTTCACACCCTTATATCCTGTCCCATTAACCCTTCACACCCTTATATCCTGTCCCATTAACCCCTTCACACCCTTATATCCTCGCCCATTAACCCCTTCACACCCTTATATTCCTTCCCATAAACCCCTTCACACCCTTATATTCTTTCCCATAAACCCCTTCACACCCTTATATCCTGTCCCATTAACCCCTTCACACCCTTATATCCTCTCCCATTAACCCCTTCACACCCTTATATCCTCTCCCATTAACCCCTTCACACCCTTATATCCTCTCCCATTAACCCCTTCACACCCTTATATCCTCTCCCATTAACCCCTTCACACCCTTATATCCTGTCCCATTAACCCCTTCACACCCTTATATCCTGTCCCATTAACCCCTTCACACCCTTATATCCTGTCCCATTAACCCCTTCACACCCTTATATCCTGTCCCATTAACCCCTTCACACCCTTATATCCTCTCCCATAAACCCCTTCACACCCTTATATCCTGTCCCATTAACCCCTTCACACCCTTATATCCTGTCCCATTAACCCCTTCACACCCTTATATCCTCTCCCCTTAACCCCTTCACACCCTTATATCCTCTCCCATAAACCCCTTCACACCCTTATATCCTCTCCCATAAACCCCTTCACACCCTTATATCCTCTCCCATTAACCCCTTCACACCCTTATATCCTGTCCCATTAACCCCTTCACACCCTTATATCCTGTCCCATTAACCCCTTCACAACCCTTATATCCTGTCCCATTAACCCCTTCACACCCTTATATCCTCTCCCATAAACCCCTTCACACCCTTATATCCTGTCCCATTAACCCCTTCACACCCTTATATCCTGTCCCATTAACCCCTTCACACCCTTATATCCTCGCCCATTAACCCCTTCACACCCTTATATTCCTTCCCATAAACCCCTTCACACCCTTATATCCTCCCCATAAACCCCTTCACACCCTTATATTCTTTCCCATTAACCCCTTCACACCCTTATATCCTCTCCCATTAACCCCTTCACACCCTTATATCCTGTCCCATTAACCCCTTCACACCCTTATATCCTCGCCCATTAACCCCTTCACACCCTTATATCCTGTCCCATTAACCCCTTCACACCCTTATATCCTCTCCCATTAACCCCTTCACACCCTTATATCCTCTCCCATAAACCCCTTCACACCCTTATATCCTCGCCCATTAACCCCTTCACACCCTTATATCCTGTCCCATTAACCCCTTCACACCCTTATATCCTCTCCCATAAACCCCTTCACACCCTTATATTCCTTCCCATAAACCCCTTCACACCCTTATATCCTGTCCCATTAACCCCTTCACACCCTTATATCCTCTCCCATAAACCCCTTCACACCCTTATATCCTCTCCCATTAACCCCTTCACACCCAGATCTTTCCTTGGCTATATAGAATCGTCTGTTAGCCATAAGATTACGATACTAGATTAGTCAATAAACCAGATAAGCTAATGGACAAGGATACTAAACAGGTCATAGCTATAAAATATTGCTTATATTCACTAAAAATCATGTAATGGTACCCAAATTACAATGAAAATTACGTTCTGGGCCTCAAGGGATAATACTATGAAGACTATATATCTATCTTTCACTATCTATCTATCTATCTTTCACTATCTATCTATCTATCTATCTATCTATCTATCTATCTATCTATCACTATCTATCTATCTATCTATCTATCTATCTATCTATCTATCTATCTATCTTTCACTATCTATCTATCTATCTATCTATCTATCTATCTATCTATCTATCTATCTAAGACTATCTATAATGTACTGGTGAAGCGTGGTCTTGAATCTTGGTAAGCAAATCGGGCTGTGTGTATATGGTTTCCCTGGTGACTTTTTATTATTACTATTATTTTTTTACAGTTATTAATCTCAGCTACACAACAGTTACAGAGCGCTTAGAAGATAGATGAATTAACCCTTTCACGCCCAGATCTTTCCTTTGCTATATAAAATGGTGTGTTGTCAAGCCATACAATTACGAGAAGTAACTGAATATACCAAATTAGTTAGTGGAGAAAGGATACTAAACAGGTCATATCTATAAAACATTGCTTATAGTCACTAAAAATCGACTAATGGTACCCAAATTACAATGGAAATTACGTTCTGGGTCTCAAGGGGTTAAGGCGATAAATGATCAATAAATGTCTTGACGTAAAAGTACAGTCAAAGGGAAAATTTATCTATCTATCTATCGTATCTATGTAGTCAGTAACGTGTTCAAGCGTGTCAGAGTGAGACTATGCGCTGCTCTATTTGTTCTGTCCCCCCCCCCTCTCTCTCTCTCTCTCTCTCTCCTCTCTCTCTCTCTCTCTCTCTCTCTCTCTCTCTCTCTCTCTCTCTCCTCTCTCTCTCTCTCTCTCTCTCTCTCTCTCTCTCTCTCTCTCTCTCTCTCTCTCTCTCTCTCTCTCTCTCTCTCTCTCTCTCTGCCTCTCCATTCTTTTCCTATGACGTGTTTATATTCTTCCTTCCTTCCTTCCTTCCTTCCTTCTCTCTTCTTCTCGCCTTTCAATGTCTTTATATCCTTCTCGTGGCATTTTTACGGATTCTTGGTGAGTGCACACACACACACACACACACACACACCAACCCACCACCCACCCACCCACCCACCCACCCACCCACCCACCCACCCACCCACCCACCCACCCACCCACCCACACCCACCCACCCACCCACCCACCCACCCACCCACCCACCCACCCACCCACCCCCCACCCACCCACCCACCACGCACGCACGCACGCACGCACGCACGCACGCACGCACGCACGCACGCACGCACCAAGCGAGACCGAGGACAAAACTATAGGTAAAAAATTAGACACGACGGAAGAAGAGACGAAAGACGAGAACCTTGTGTGTGTGTGTGTGTGTGTGTGTGTGTGTGTGTGTGTGTGTGCGTGTGTGTGCGTGTGTGTGTGTGTGTGTGTGTGCGTATGTGTGAAACCAGGTACATAAATACATATTTCGTCCCTGATCTGTCGTCCCTTCCTTCTTCCTCCCATTCCGTTCATCCTATCTCCTCCTCGTCCTCGTCCTCCTCCTCTTCTTCTTCCTCTTCCTCCTCCTCCTCCTCCTCCTCCTCCTCCTCTTCCTCTTCCTCTTCCTCCTCCTCCTCCTCCTCCTCCTCCTCCTTTTTTCCCTACTTTTTAGCCGGATTTGTCGTTTCTCTTCACTCTTCTCCTCCTCCTCCTCCTCCTCCTCCTCCTCCTCCTCCTCCTCCTCCTCCTATTTCCCCTCCAAGGACAAGGGCATACCAGGATAGAGTAAGGGGAAAGGGGCGAGGGTAAAGAGACAGAACAAGGGCAAGACGGGGTGGACAAGGCCAGTTTTGGGATGTCAGATCAAGTATTTAGAGTCCACAGTGGGCGAGGGGAAGGGGGCGGCTTAATGGAGGTCGCCATGACAACAGAGGGGAATAGAGGGATGAAGGAAGGGGAGAGAGAGAGAGAGAGAGAGAGAGAGAGAGAGAGAGAGAGAGAGCGAGAGAGAGAGAGAGAAGAGAGAGAGGAGAAGAGGAGAGAGAGAGAGAGAGAGAGAGAGAGAGAGAGAGAGAGAGAGAGAGAGAGAGAGAGAGAGAATTATACCTTCATGATATACCAATTTTTTATTTAATTAGTCATCTGTTTCCTTGTTAATGATATTCGGTTATTTGTTTATTATTGAGAGAGAGAGAGAGAGAGAGAGAGAGAGAGAGGAGAGAGAGAGAGGAGAGAGGAGAGGAGAAGAGAGAGAGAGAGAGAAGAGAGAGCGAGAGCTTCAGGATTATTTTTTTCCTTGACAAGTAATTTTCTCCTTGCTAATTATCTCCTTTCGAAAAAAATTATAACTTTTGTCCATCTTTTTCACCATAAGATTTTTTGGGGTCAAATTACACCTAGAAAGAGAGAGAGAGAGAGAGAGAGAGAGAGAGAGAGAGAGAGAGAGAGAGAGAGAGAGAGAGAGAGAGAGAGAGAGAGAGAGAGAGAGAGAGAGAGAGAGAGAGAGAGACCCTGCTGTATATCGAGGCAACGAGGAGGTGGAGACAGAGATGGAGAGGTTCTGGAGGGGTGAAAGAGAGAGAGAGAGAGAGAGAGAGAGAGAGAGAGAGAGAGAGAGAGAGAGAGAGAGAGAGAGAGAGAGAGAGAATACCCGAATACTGGCACGGTTAAAAAAAACATTGATTGTTCATATGATTCTTCCTTTTTCAGGGTTTTTTTTGTATCGTTAGTTGAATAATTTGTTAGTTTTATTTTCCTACAATAGTTTTTTGTTTCCATCTCATCCCTGGAAATGTTTACAAATACACTTTATTGGCCTCCTAACATGATCCTCTGTTGATTTGATAATGGTACATTTCCAGATGAACACCGAACTTCATTTGGTGGACGAAACAATTTTTTTCTGGTAATTTTTAATGTGCTTTGAATTAATCTGCCAACCGTTTCTGTCGCAAAGCACTTCTTTTCAACATAAATGACAAATAAACAAATTGAACCTAACCTAAACTAATCTATACCTCACCTCACCTAATCTAATCTATTCTATACCTATCCTAACCTTTACCTAACCTAACCTAACCTAATCTAATCTATTCTATACCTATCCTAACCTTTATCTAACCTAACCTAACCTAACCTTTACCTAACCTAACCTTTACCTAGCCAAACATACACCTAACCTAACCTTTACCTAACCTAACCTAACCTAACCTAACCTTTACCTAACCTAACCTAACCTAGCCTAACATACACCTAACCTAACCTAACCTAATCTTTACTTAACTTAACCTAATCTAACCTAACCTAACCTAACCTTACCTAGCCTAACATACACCTAACCTAACCTAACCTAACCTAACCTAATCTTTACCTAACTTAACCTAACCTAACCTAACCTAACCTAACCTAACCTTACCTTACCTTACCTTACCTTACCTAACCTAACCTAACCTAACCTAACCTAACCTAACCTTTACCTAACCTAACCTAACCTAGCCTAACATACACCTAACCTAACCTTTACCTAACCTAACCTAACCTAACCTAACCTAACCTAGCCTAACATACACCTAACCTAAGCTAACCTAACCTAACCTAACCTAACCTAGCCTAACATACACCTAACCTAACCTAACCTAGCCTAACATACACCTAACCTAACCTAACCTAACCTAACCTAGCCTAACATACACCTAACCTAACATACACCTAACTAAAACAAAAACAAAAACATGATTTACGACAGAAACGGTGGGCAGATTAATTCAAAACGCATTAAAACTCACCAGAAAAAAATAGTTTCGTCCACCAAAGTGAATTCGGTGTTCATCTGGAATAATACCTTAATTATTATACGTATTATACTATTTTGGGTTTTGCATTGAATATTTGGTTCATTATTTTCGAGGGTGGTCCAGTTTTTAGGACACTTAATTTTTTATTTTTTATTTTTCGCAATAGTTTCTGTTTTTAGCAAGCTTGTACGTTTAGTTTCAGGTTCAATTTTTTTGGGGTGAGAACTGTTTCAGCCTTTTTATATTTCTTCAACCGTGTCAGTATTCGGGTATTTTGTTTCTCTCTCTCTCTCTCTCTTCTCTCTCATCCTCCTCTCTCTCTCTCTCTCTCTCTCTCTCCTCTTCTCTCTCTCTCTCTCTCTCTCTC
>JACEEZ010019844.1:147322-149822 GCA_016584305.1 Chionoecetes opilio | reverse complement strand
GACAAGTAGACATGAAAAGTAGCATTGAGTTATGACAAGTAGACATGAAAAGTAGCATTGAGTTATGACAAATAGACATGAAAAGTAGCACTCAGTTATGACACGTAGACATGAAAAGTAGCACTCAGTTATGACACGTAGACATGAAAAGTAGCATTGAGTTATGACAAGACATGAAAAGTAGCATTGAGTTATGACAAGAAGACATGAAAAGTAGCATTGAGTCATGACAAGTAGACATGAAAAGTAACATTGAGTCATGACAAGAAGACATGAAAAGTAGCACTGAGTTATGACAAGTAGACATGAAAAGTAGCACTGAGTTATGACACGTAGACATGAAAAGTAGCATTGAGTTATGACAAGGAGACATGAAGAGTAGCATTGAGTTATGACAAGTAGACATGAAAAGTAGCACTGAGTTATGACACGTAGACATGAAAAGTAGCATTGAGTTATGACAAGACATGAAAAGTAGGATTGAGTTATGACAAGGAGACATGAAGAGTAGGATTGAGTTATGACAAGGAGACATGAAGAGTAGCATTGAGTTATGACAAGGAGACATGAAAAGTAGCATTGAGTTATGACAAGACATGAAAAGTAGCATTGAGTCAATGACAGAAGAACATGAAAAGTAGCACTGAGTTATGACAAGACATGAAAGTAGCATTGAGTTATGACAAGAAGACATGAAAAGTAGCATTGAGTTATGACAAGACATGAAAAGTAGCATTGAGTTATGACAAGCAGACATGAAAAGTAGCATTGAGTTATGACAAGACATGAAAAGTAGCATTGAGTCATGACAAGAAGACATGAAAAGTAGCATTGAGTTATGACAAGACATGAAAAGTAGCATTGAGTTATGACAAGCAGACATGAAAAGTAGCATTGAGTTATGACAAGGAGACATGAAGAGTAGCATTGAGACATGAAAAGTAGCATTGAGTTATGACAAGACATGAAAAGTAGCATTGAGTTATGACAAGTAGACATGAAAAGTAGCATTGAGTTATGACAAGTAGACATGAAAAGTAACTGAGTCATGACAAGTAGACATGAAAAGTAGCATTGAGTTATGACAAGTAGACATGAAAAGTAGCATTGAGTTATGACAAGTAGACATGAAAAGTAGCATTGAGTTATGACAAGGAGACATGAAGAGTAGCATTGAGTTATGACAAGTAGACATGAAAAGTAGCACTGAGTTATGACACGTAGACATGAAAAGTAGCATTGAGTCATGATAAGTAGACATGAAAAGTAGCATTGAGTCATGATAAGTAGACATGAAAAGTAGCATTGAGTTATGACAAGGTTCAGGTGGTGTTTGAAGTTGCAAAACAGGACTTTATATCCCGAGGAGGCCACTTTATTATTCATAGTTATTCACGTCCTTACTCCTTCCCTCATTCCAGTCTCTCTCTCTCTCTCTCTCTTCTCTCTCTCTCTCTCTCTCTCTCTCTCTCTCCTCTCTCTCTCCTCTCTCTCTCGTCTCTCTCTCTCTCTCTCTCTCTCTCTCTCTCTTCCTCTCTCTCTCTCTCTCTTCTCTCTCTCTCTCTCTCTCTCTCTCTCTCTCTCTCTCTCTCTCTCTCTCTCTCTCTCTCTCTCTCTCTCTCTCTCTCTCTCTCTCTCTCTCTCTCTCTCTATCTTTCCACCCACGTCTTCGCCCACCATTGCGTCTGCCTAACCTCGTCACCCCCTCGATCACGGCGACGAGAGAGAGAGAGAGAGAGAGAGAGAGAGAGAGAGAGAGAGAGAGAGAGAGAGAGAGAGAGAGAGAGAGAGAGAGAGAGAGAGAGAGATGGCATGGGAATGGGTTTATGGGGCAAAAAAAATGAGCAACAGAGTGTGTATGAGAGAGAGAGAGAGAGAGAGAGAGAGAGAGAGAGAGAGAGAGAGAGAGAGAGAGAGATGTGAAGGGTAGTGAAGATTAAAGTTCGACAGTAATTATTTTTGTTATGATAATTATTGATGTAGTGCAGTAGAATATCTCTCTCTCTCTCTCTCTCTCTCTCTCTCTCCTCTCTCTCTCTCTCTCTCTCTTCTCTCGCTCTCTCTCTCTCTCCTCTTCTCCTCTCCCCTCTCTTTTCTCACACACACACACACACCCACACACAACACACACACACACACACACACACATACATGACCGTATTGTAATGTGTTGTTTCTCCCTCAGGTAAGTGTTGCTGTTTTGCCTCGGCCTTCAAACATCCGCGGCAGGTGAAGGGGGAGGGAGGAGGGGTAGGGCACAGAGACTCCTTCCCCCCTTCCCCCCACCTTCCCCCACTTCCCCCACCACACACACCAGTTCAAGGCAAGTACAGAGACTCCTTCCCCTTCCCCCCTTCCCCACCTTCCCCCACCACACACACCAGTTCAAGGCAAGTACAGAGACTCCTTCCCCCCTCCCCCCTCCTTCCCCCCCCTTACACACACACCAGTCAGGCAGTACAGAGACCCCTTCCCCCCCCCCCCTTCCCCCCCCCCACCA
>JACEEZ010019844.1:122500-127500 GCA_016584305.1 Chionoecetes opilio | reverse complement strand
CGCCGCCGCCGCATCAACCACAACACTCTTGGCGACAGCTCAGCCACATTTCCCTCCACCGCCGCGCTCCCGCCGCCGCTTCTAATACTGTTGTCAATGGGCGACACATGTTGAATGAACGCCTTTCCTTCTCTCTCTTTCTTTCTCTATCTCATTATTTCCGTTTCCTTCCTCCTCATTATTCTTTCTTTCTCTCTTCCATTCGTCTGATTTTCTATCCATCTCCTTCTACCCGTCGCACTACTTCCATCCTATATAGTCACCCCTTCACGCCCAAAGCTTTCCTTGGCTATAAAATTCGTCTGTTAGCCATACAATTACGAAAAGAAACTTAATATACCAAATTCGTTAGTGGACAAGGATACTAAACAGGTCATATCTAATAAATATTGCTTGTATTCACTATAGAAATCGTCTAATGACAGCCAAATTACAGTGGAAATTACGTTCTGGGTCTCAAGAAGTTAAAAATCCATTGCTGTAGCCCCTTCCTACCCTCAAACAGCACCCTGAGAAACACTCCTGCGCCGCGCTACACTAACTGGCGCGCGGGAAACTATATAAATGCATCAACACTACTCACTATTTAGCCCAAGCATTATATCTTGTTTTAGTCCAAGAAAGTGAAGAAGATATCAAAGTACATGTGTTACCTGGCGTTTTATGTTAATGAAGCCTTTATTTTTACCTTGAATTAACTGCTGCTGATCATTATAACAGGTAAATAGATTGATATACATCGACGCGGAGGTGATTCAGGTTAATTATCTATCGACAAAAAAATATTCGAGACAAAAACCAAAAATAGATGATAACAAAATCGAATAAAAAGTAGACGAGACATTAATTTCCACTAATGAAGTACCCATGGCCATTGAGCCTACCTGGTCATCATCCCCTAACTCGGCAGGTAAGAATAGATACTAATTAGAGCTTAATTATCACCTGGATTTAATGATCATTGGCGAGCACGGGTAATGACGTCGCTCAGCGCTGCGTCATTATTAATTAACCAGCTTAACTACGGCGGATAACAAGGGATAACAACTCTATGCTGTCTAAATATTATAACTATATAACCCACTGGTCTTTATTGCCAGCTGTTTATTTGTACCTATGAAGTGATACACAGATAGATAGAAATATATAGAAAGAAAGATACGGTAGATATAAAGATAGA
Source organism: Chionoecetes opilio (assembly GCA_016584305.1). Lineage (NCBI taxonomy): Eukaryota > Metazoa > Arthropoda > Malacostraca > Decapoda > Majidae > Chionoecetes > Chionoecetes opilio. The sequence goes on along the minus strand of JACEEZ010019844.1, from coordinate 126,320 downwards.
AAATAAAGATATAAAGAAAGATACATAAGAAAATAAGGAAGCTACAAGAGGCCGTGAGACCTACACGAGGTAGTTCCTGTTACTTAACACTACCTATATCCACCTCTCTTCCCCATCCATGAATTTATCCAGACTCCTTTTAAAGACCCCAATAGACTCCGCATTGATACAATAGACAGAAAGACAGAGGGAAAGATAGATAAGTAGATGAAATAGATGCTTAGATAGGTAGATCGATTTGTGGTGTTAGAATTCAATATACATAGAGAGACTCCTTTTAAAGACCCCAATAGACTCCGCATTGATACAATAGATAGACAGACAACGGGAAAGATAGATAAGTAGATGAAATAGATGCTTAGATAGGTAGATCGATTTGTGGTGTTAGAATTCAATATACATAGAGAGATGTTTAGATGCATAGAAAGAGAAAAAGATAGAGGTAGAGAGATAGGTAGATAGATGGGTTGGTAAATAGTTAAATAAATAGAAGAGAAAATAGACAGATAGGCCAACAAAAATAGATAAGGTGATGAGATGAATTAGAATGTCGAGTAGAAGACATCATCAAAATACACACACACACACACACACACACACACACACACACACACACACACACACACACACACACACACACACACACACACACACACACACACACACACACACACACACACACACACACACACACACACACACACACACACACACACACACACACACACACACACACACAGCAATAAGTTAATGCCTACGAGAGTGCACTGTGTATGTGGTATGTACGTAGGAGTATATATGTGTGCGTTGAGATTAAATAGCATGACCGCTGTAGCCCGGCGATACTCAACAAGGTTCACCTCGTTAGCTACAACACAGGTGATTATCTGGTGTATGGGCGGACAAGCGGCAGGCAGCTATATCTCTCCGCCTGGCTGCTTATTCTTCAGTGCCTCCCTCAGGGCCATTAAGAGCGGAGGTGCGCGTCATGGCAGAGGCAAATCGAGTTATCAGAGTGGAAGCGAGGTGGTTCAGCCCCTTGTTAGCTCTCGTTATAGAGGTGCGATGTAAATAATGTCGTTTTCTTCTCCCCAGTAGCTTGTTGCTTGTTGGGTTTTATGCATTTTTTTTACATTTTTTCTCTCTCTCTCTGTCTCGTGTATTTTTTTTCATTCCGGTTTATATTTACACTTAATTTTCTGCCTCTCGTTATTGTGCTATTGGTGTCTTTGTTCATTGTTTATGTGTGCAGCGTCCCTTTGTTCCTGTGTCTGTGAATCTCTCGTTCCCTTACCTCGCTGTCCTCAGGCGCCGCGGGGGATGCACTGCAATATCGGTATAACATTAATCTAGAAAGCTTTATTATTTGTATCCAGTATTTTCTTCAGGGATTCTATAAAGTTTACATGGCCAGGGAAGCATCGTGAATGTCCTCACATGAATGTTCACAAAATTACTGCAGCATAAATGTTATATATTTTGTTCATCAAGTATTCTGTTAGGGATTTGTTCATCAAGTATTCTGTTAAGGGATTTGTTCATCAAGTATTCTGTTAAGGGATTTGTTCATCAAGTATTCTGTTAAGGGATTTGTTCATCAAGTATTCTGTTAAGGGATTTGTTCATCAAGTATTCTGTTAAGGGATTTGTTCATCAAGTATTCTGTTGAGGGATTTGTTCATCAAGTATTCTGTTAAGGGATTTGTTCATCAAGTGTTCTGTTAAGGGATTTGTTCATCAAGTATTCTGTTAAGGGATTTGTTCATCAAGTGTTCTGTTAAGGGATTTGTTCATCAAGTATTCTGTTAAGGGATTTGTTCATCAACGTAGTATTTTCATCAGTTTCGTAAGGGATTTGTTCATCAAGTATTCTGTTGAGGGATTTGTTCATCAAGTTTCTGTTAAGGGATTTGTTCATCAAGTTCTGTTGAGGGATTTGTTCATCAAGTATTATGTTAGGGATTTGTTCATCAAGTATTCTGTTAGGGATTTGTTCATCAAGTATTCTGTTAAGGGATTTGTTCATCAAGTGTTCTGTTAAGGGATTTGTTCATCAAGAATTCTGTTGAAAGGGATTTGTTCATCAAGTATTATGTTAAGGGATTTGTTCATCAAGTATTCTGTTAAGGGATTGTTCATCAATTTCTGTTAAGATTGTCATCAAGTATTCTGTTAAGGGATTTGTTCATCAAGTATTCTGTTAAGGGATTTGTTCATCAAGTGTTCTGTTGAGGGATTTGTTCATCAAGTGTTCTGTTAAGGGATTTGTTCATCAAGAATTCTGTTGAGGGATTTGTTCATCAAGTATTATGTTAAGGGATTTGTTCATCAAGTATTCTGTTAAGGGATTTGTTCATCAAGTATTCTGTTAAGGGATTTGTTCATCAAGTGTTCTGTTAAGGGATTTGTTCATCAAGTATTCTGTTAAGGGATTTGTTCATCAAGTATTCTGTTGAGGGATTTGTTCATCAAGTGTTCTGTTAAGGGATTTGTTCATCAGTATTCTGTTAAGGGATTTGTTCATCAAGTATTCTGTTAAGGGATTTGTTCATCAAGTGTTCTGTTAAGGGATTTGTTCATCAAGTATTCTGTTAAGGGATTTGTTCATCAAGTGTTCTGTTAAGGGATTTGTTCATCAAGTGTTCTGTTAAGGGATTTGTTCATCAAGTATTCTGTTAAGGGATTTGTTCATCAAGTATTCTGTTAAGGGATTTGTTCATCAAGTATTCTGTTAAGGGATTTGTTCATCAAGTATTCTGTTAAGGGATTTGTTCATCAAGTGTTCTGTTAAGGGATTTGTCATCAAGTATTCTGTAAGGATTGTTCTCAATTCGTTAAGGGATTTGTTCATCAAGTATTCTGTTGAGGGATTTGTTCATCAAGTATTCTGTTAAGGGATTTGTTCATCAAGTATTCTGTTAAGGGACTTGTTCATCAAGTATTCTGTTGAGGGATTTGTTCATCAAGTATTCTGTTAAGGGATTTGTTCATCAAGTATTCTGTTAAGGGATTTGTTCATCAAGTATTCTGTTAAGGGATTTGTTCATCAAGTATTCTGTTAAGGGATTTGTTCATCAAGTATTCTGTTGAGGGATTTGTTCATCAAGTATTCTGTTGAGGGATTTGTTCATCAAGTATTCTGTTAGGGATTTGTTCATCAAGTATTCTGTTAGGATTTTAATTCTGTGAATTTAGTTATAAGTCTGTGAAGTTTGTTCATAAGTCTTGAATTTGGCAAATGGATAATTAGGGAAGCTCATGAATTCTTGTAATTCAGTTCGTATCTCTGTACAGCTATTAGCTACAGGCATAAAAGTTTTACTACAGCCTTTGAATTGCTTGTAACAATATGGCGAGTTTACAATGTCTTATCGCGGCGCTGAATCGCAAGAACAACAATTTCATTATCTTAAGGTTTTACATGTTTGTCGGGTTTTAGTGGAAAATAGAGCCGGTCTGTCGCGTTGATGGAGGTGACGAGGACCACAGCTTGGCGACCTGTCTGGCATGACTGTAACATTATACTCTCTTGAATTACTGATTTATTTTATTTTCTTGAATTGCTGTAAAATTATCATCTCATGAATTGCTGTAAAATTATCATCTCTTGAATTGCTGTAAAATTATCATCTCTTGAATTACTGTAAAATTATCATCTCTTGAATTGCTGTAAAATTATCATCTCTTGAATTGCTGTAAATTATCCTCTTGAATCTGTAAAATTATCATCTCTTGAATTGCTGTAAAATTAGCATCTCTTGAATTACTGTAAAATTATCATCTCTTGAATTGCTGTAAAATTATCGTTCTTGAATTACTG
>JACEEZ010019844.1:115000-117500 GCA_016584305.1 Chionoecetes opilio | reverse complement strand
TCGCCTTGGCCACGCCGGGTGTTGGTGGGCCGCTGCGGGACGCCTCACCTCGCTGCAAGGCTTCTGCGGGAGCCCGACACCTGTGAGAGGGACGGGCGGCATGTCAGGCTACTACTGGATCCGTGTTTTCTCTGTAAGGTCAGAGAGTTGCGTTGTGTCCCTGGCGAGGAGGGGGAGGCAGGGATGAAGAGGGACAGGAGGCAGGGATCGAAAGGGGGCAGAGTGCAGGGGCAGGGGGGCAGGGGGAAGGGGCAGGGGGGCAGGGGGCAGGGGCAGGGGGGCAGGGGGCAAAGGGGAGGGCAGAGGCAGGGGCAGGGGCAGGGGCAGGGGGCAGGGGCAGGGCAAAAGCAGGGACAGGGGGCAGGGGCGAGCACTACACGACCACGGAAAAACAAGACGCATTTTTCGCCGACAGAGACATCGTCAAGCGTTGCTAAAGTGATCTCCGATAAGCCGTTAAGGGCGACGTCACGCTCGACTCAACTCAGGAGTCGCCGCCAGGAGGCTCTGACCGGCGCAACCCCTCTCCCCCTCCCCTGCCCCCTCTGCCCACCAAACATACCCCGAGACACCCTCGCCGCCCCCGCCAAGTTAGGGCAACGGCAGCACCCCGCTCTTCCTTCCCGCGCCCCGCCACCGCCACACACCGCCACCGCCGCCGCCACCCACAGGCCGCCGCCATAACGATAAACCAAGCCCGCCCATCACCTTCACCAGCCCTCGCCCTGCCCTGTATCGACGCACCCCCTCCCTGCGACCCCCTCCCTGCGGCCCCCTCCCGGCGCCCACACTGCTCCCGTCACCCTCACTCCGCCGACCGCCGCCCACCCGCGCTGTGCCGGGCGTGCTAACTCTCGCCGCGGCCCGGGGTGGCGACGATACCGATATTTATGTGTGCGCGCCGAAGCCTGCGTGCCCGGCCACCTTGATAAGCCCATTTAGAATTAATGAGCAGCTCGCACGAACATCGCCAACCCTGAGTTGTTGATGCAGCAGTTAAATGTTGTCTTGGCTGCCGACCGCTGCTCCGGGGCGGTGAAATATCTCCCCTGCATCCCCGTAATGGGAGAACGCGGGCGTCATGTAGCCTATATATACCGGAGGAGCAGCACGCCTGGCACGACACGGCACGGTGACTCACGTGCACGTATCAATAAACGCTGAGCTGGTGTGTCGGTAGAAAAAAAAAAAACTTTCTTGGTCTTCATAAAACAAAAAGTGATCCAAAGAGTTCTAATCAGCGGGACAGCCGCCTCTACGCGGGACACGGGCGGGCCTTGTGAACCCGAGGGAGGGAAGATAAGGCACCGGGACCTGGCGAGCCGCTGGGGGCACGACAGAGGCAGAGGTGTTGCTGTCGATAACGGGGAAGAGACGTCGTCTGTGAGGAGAGAGACAGACACAGAAAATGCAGACCGTCGACTTTTGTACCACTTCTCTGACTACAGTCATTGAATTAGGATGTTGCATAAGGACCGAAAACTAATGCAAATGTTTTAGTATCCCAGGTGAAATAACCAAGGGAAGAGCTGACAAGTCTGTTAACTAAGGAGACGAAGTTTGAAGAGGGCCTATGAAGCGATACTATAAGCGACAAAGATCACAAGAAGACGAAGCAAAACAAGAAGACAAAGAGAAGGAAAAGCTCGTCTGTATCAGTAAACTTAGGGCGCACTAGCCTATAAAGAAAGGACAGGAAAGGCAAGAAGCTCACCCGAGGGAATAAAATGTTTTCGTTACGTATACTACACAACACACGCCACCCGTTTCCCGCCTCTTTCCCGCCACACTCTTTACTTAAACACGAGTATCAGGGGACAAAGTGGAGTCATCACCCACCATCTCGGGCAGGTGGAGGCCGAGGGAGGAAGGGGTGGAGGGCTGGAGGGCGAGGGAAGGGTGGAGGGTTAGGGAGATAAGAGGGACCCAAGAAGACGCTGTTGGTTACGCCCCTTTGCCGCCCAAAAGCCGTCACCAGGAACACGCAGCCACGATCAGATAAAGTCCCTCCACGCCTCCTGCTACTGACGACTACCTCCACGCCTCCACCACCGCCCCTCCACGCCTCCACCACGCCTCCTGCTACTGAACGACTGCCCCAACGCTTCCACCACGCCCCACCACACCTCCACCACGCCTCCTGCTACTGACGATTGCCTCCACGCCTCCACCACGCCTCCACCACGCCTCCTGCTACTGACGACTGCCCCTTCACACGCCTCCACCACACCTTCTCGCTCTGCACTGCGACTGCCTAACTCCAACGCCTCACACCCCATGCCTCCTGCTACTGACGACTGCCTCCACGCCTCCACCACGCCTCCTGCTACTGACGACTGCCTCCACGCCTCCACCACGCCTCCTGCTACTGACGACTGCCTCCACGCCTCCACCACGCCTCCTGCTACTGACGACTACTGCACGCCTCCACACGCCTTCCTGCTACTGACGACTCCTCCACGCCTCCACCACGCCTCCTGCTACTGACGACTGCCCTAAC
>JACEEZ010019844.1:100000-107500 GCA_016584305.1 Chionoecetes opilio | reverse complement strand
ATCTCTGTATGCTTGTATGTATATTATATGTATCTATGTGGTGTATATGTTTGTTAGAGAGGAGAGAGAGAGAGAGAGAGAGAGAGAGAGAGAGAGAGGGGAGAGGAGAGAGAGAGAGAGAGAGAGGGGAGAGAGGGGAGAGAGAGATGTGAGAAGAGAGAGAAGCCCATATTTCCCCTCCTGTATACTCTCTCCTCTCTCTCTCTCTCTCTCTTTTCTCTCTCTCTCTCTCTCTCTCTCTCACTATCTTTAATGGGGTACATAACAAGATTCCTTTGCCACCTTTCCATCTCTTCGAGGCACACGCAGTAACTCCAGGCGGCGCAAAATAACAACTAAAAAAAAAAGGGCAAAAAAAGTACAAAATTTGCACACCAAATTTTAGCCCATAATAAAAAAAAAAAAAAAAATATTTAAAGAAAATTCGGCTTACGTGATTTGGGGCTCCGTTACGAATCGAAGACAGGATAAAAGGGCGGCCTCTCCTCCGTCAGTGCGCGGCGCCCTTGGACGTGTTGATAGCGTGGTGGTCTTACAAGGGGCGTGGCGGACCCTGGGAGGATTCTGGCGACGTTTTTATGGATGGATGGAGTGAAAGGGAGGCAAGGGAGGGAGTGAGGAAGAGGGAAGGAGTGAGAGGGAAGGAAGGGGTGGAGAAAGAAGGAGTAGAAGAAGGGAGGGTGAGAGAGAGGGGGGGTGAGGAGAGGGGGATGAGAGGAAGGAGAGTGAGAAGAAAGGGGGGAGTGAGAGAGGGGAGGTGAGAGAGAGGGAGGATGAGAGGAAGGGAAGGGTGAGAAGAAGGGGGGAGGAGAGAAGGGAGGATGAGAGAAAGGAAGGGGGAAGGAAGGAAGGATGGAGAAAGGGGATAGAAAGAAGGGGGGAATAAGAAGGGAGATGAAAAGGGAAGATTTTAAGGGGGAAGGGTAAAGAAAAGATAAAAGGAAGGAGTGAAAAAGGGGGAGGGCAAAAGGGTAAAAAAATAAAAAGGGGGGGGAAAAGTAAGGCGGAAGGGGTGAGAGGGGGGATGGAAAAAAGGGGGGGGATAGGGGGAAGGGTGGGGGGGGGGTGAGGGAAAAAAAATGGAGGGGGATAAGGCGGGGGTGGACAAAAAATGGGGAAAGGGGAATAAAAAGGGGATAAAAAGGGGGGAAATAAAAAAGTAAAAGGGGGTAAAAAAATAAAAAGGGGGAAAAGGAAAAAGGAAAAACAGGGAAATGAGAAGGGAAAGGGGGGGGAAAGGGGAAAAAAATAGAAGAAGGGGGTAAACAAGGAAATGGGGGGAAAAATGAGGGGGGAATGGGAAAGGGAAAAGGGGAAGGGGGATAAGGGGGGGAGGTGGAACAAGGGGAAAATGGGAAAAATGGGGGGAAACGAAGGGGGAATAAAGGGGGGGGGTAAAAAGGGGGGTGGGAAAAATTTTAAGCGGGGGTAAAGGGGGGGGATAGAAAAGGGGGATAAAAAAGGTTTTTAAAAAAATGGGGGAAAAAGGGTGGAAAAAGGGGGGGGGGGAAAATTTTAGGGAAAATTTTAGGGGAAAATCGGGAAAAGTTTTTTTGGGGGGCAGGGAGGATTGAAGGCAAGGGAAGGGTGAGAGAGAAGGGAGGAGTGAAGGAAGGGGGATGGGGGGAAAGGGAAGGGTGAGAGGAAGGGAGGAGTGGAGAAAGGAAGGAGTGAGGGGAAAGGCAAGGAGTGAGAGAGAAGGGAGGAGTGAGAGAAGGAGAGTGAGAGAGAGGAAGGAGTGAGAGGCAAGGAGGGTGAGAGAGAAGGAAGGAGTGAGAGGCAAGGGAGGAGTGAGAGGCAAGGAAGGATGAGAGAGAGGAAGGATGAAGGCAAGGAGAGTGAGAGGCAAGGGAAGGAGTGAGAGAGAAGGGAGGAGTGAGAGAGAAGGAAGGAGTGAGAGAGAAGGGAGGAGTGAGAGAGAGGGAAGGAGGGAGAGAGAAGGGAGGAGTGAGAGAGAGGGAAGGAGTGAGAGAGAAGGGAGGAGTGAAAGAGAAGGAATAAGTAATAGGTGATGATAAAGAATTAATGATTAAGATAGAGAGAATATAATATAATAAGGTAAATAATGTTAGATTGATAGAGCAGATAGGTGATGATATATAGCGTTGATGCTCATAACATACAGAAAATAAATGATACTTATATAAAGTATGGTATAGAAGAGGAAATATATATTGTGATGTGAACTAAAAAAGTATATATTTTATTTATTTATTTATTTATATTTTTTGTTTTTACATTTATGCCTATAGCGCGTGTAGGCAGTGAGCTCCAGGGGTGGGATGGCAGGCCCTGGAGGTTCACTTGAGGGCTGTGATGGTTGGCCCTCGCCCGTGGTGGTGCAGGCAGGATTGTTATATAGTGACGTCCTGTGATTAGAGGCTCATGCCGCCCCCCTGTGTCCTCCAATGCACTCCCCGTCGAAGGTAGAGTTAATAAAGTCGTAGTTTCACTTAATAAAAGAAAGTCTCTAAATTTTCTCAGGTCTTTGTTATATCGTCCTTGTCAATAAATATTTCCCTTTAATTAAAACGCAACACCTCGCCCTCAACACCTGCACACCACCACCAGGCAACACCACTGACAGGACAGGTGTATCGCCCCCCTAATCGGTAATCAGAAAGAAAGAATCAAGATATAAAACAGATGGAAAATTTTGTGTTGTTAGATTAGATTAGGTTTGGATATTGTGTTACCTTATTTCTGAAGCTTTGTTACCTTATTTCCTGAAGCTTTGTTACCTTATTTCTGAAGCTTTGTTACCTTATTCCTGAAGCTTTGTTACCTTATTTCTGAAGCTTTGTTACCTTATTTCTGAAGCTTTGTTACCTTATTTCTGAAGCTTTGTTACCTTATTTCTGAAGCTTTGTTACCTTATTTCTAAAGCTTTGTTACCTTATTTCTGAAGCTTTGTTACCTTATTTCTAAAGCTTTGTTACCTTATTTCTGAAGCTTTGTTACCTTATTTCTGAAGCTTTGTTACCTTATTTCTGAAGCTTTGTTACCTTATTTCTAAAGCTTTGTTACCTTATTTCTGAAGCTTTGTTACCTTATTTCTAAAGCTTTGTTTCCTTATTTCTAAAGCTTTGTTTCCTTATTTCTAAAGCTTTGTTTCCTTATTTCTAAAGCTTTGTTTCCTTATTTCTGAAGCTTTGTTACCTTATTTCTAAAGCTTTGTTACCTTATTGCTAAAGCTTTGTTACCTTATTTCTAAAGCTTTGTTACCTTATTGCTAAAGCTTTGTTTCCTTATTTCTAAAGCTTTGTTACCTTATTGCTAAAGCTTTGTTACCTTATTTCTAAAGCTTTGTTACCTTATTGCTAAAGCTTTGTTACCTTATTTCTAAAGCTTTGTTACCTTATTTCTGAAGCTTTGTTACCTTATTTCTGAAGCTTTGTTACCTTATTTCTAAAGCTTTGTTACCTTATTTCTGAAGCTTTGTTACCTTATTTCTGAAGCTTTGTTACCTTATTTCTGAAGCTTTGTTACCTTATTTCTAAAGCTGTGTTACCTTATTTCTATAGCTGTGTTACCTTATTTCTGAAGCTTTGTTACCTTATTTCTGAAGCTTTGTTACCTTATTTCTAAAGCTTTGTTACCTTATTTCAAAAAGCTTTTGTTACCTTATTTCAAATAGCTGTGTTATCCTTATTTCTAAGCTTTGTTACCTTATTTCTAAAGCTTTGTTACCTTATTGCTAAAGCTTTGTTACCTTATTTCTAAGCTTGTTACCTTATTTCTGAAGCTTTGTTACCTTATTTCTAAAGCTTTGTTACCTTATTTCTAAAGCTTTGTTACCTTATTTCTGAAGCTTTGTTACCTTATTTCTAAAAGCTTTGTTACCTTATTCTAAGGCCTTTTTGTTACCTTATTTCTAAAGCTTTGTTACCTTATTTCTATAGCTGTGTTACCTTATTTCTGAAGCTGTGTTACCTTATTTCTAAAGCTTTGTTACCTTATTTCTAAAGCTTTGTTACCTTATTTCTATAGCTTTGTTACCTTATTTCTAAAGCTTTGTTACCTTATTTCTAAAGCTTTGTTACCTTATTTCTAAAGCTTTGTTACCTTATTTCTAAAGCTTTGTTACCTTATTTCTAAAGCTTTGTTACCTTATTTCTAAAGCTTTGTTACCTTATTTCTAAAGCTTTGTTACCTTATTTCTAAAGCTTTGTTACCTTATTTCTGAAGCTTTGTTACCTTATTTATAAAGCTTTGTTACCTTATTTCTAAAGCTTTGTTACCTTATTGCTGAAGCTTTGTTACCTTATTTATAAAGCTTTGTTACCTTATTGATGAAGCTTTGTTGCCTTGTTACTTTCCTTTCTTCTTTCTTTCCTACATTTATCCGCCATCCATTCCTACCCCCATTCCCTATCCTTCCTTTCCTTCCCCCCATTCATCCCTATCCTCCATCCTCTACCTTTCCTCCCCATTCATCTCTACCCCTTTCCCCCTATCCTTCCCCCCCATCCATCCATCCCTACCCCCTATCCCTATCTTTCATTTCCTTCCCATCCATCCTTACCTATCCTCATCCCCTACCTTTCCCATCCACACCCTATTCCCCTTCCCTTACCTCCCCCATCCATTCCTATTCCCCTATTTCCCCCTTTCCTCCACACCCATCCCTTTCCTCCACACCCATCCCTTTCCTCCACACCCATCCCTTTCATCCACACCCACCCTTTCATCCACACCCATCCCTTTCATCCACCCATCCCTTTCCTCCACCCACCCCTTTCCTCCACACCCACTCCTTTCATCCACACCCATCCCTTTCCTCCACACCCACCCTTTCATCCACACCCATCCCTTTCATCCACACCCATCCCTTTCATCCACACCCATCCCTTTCATCCACACCCATCCCTTTCCTCCACACCCATCCCTTTCCTCCACACCCATCCCTTTCATCCACACCCATCCCTTTCATCCACACCCATCCCTTTCATCCACACCCATCCCTTTCCTCCACACCCATCCCTTTCATCCACACCCACCCCCTTTAATCCCACACCCATCCCTTTCATCCACACCCATCCCTTTCCTCCACACCCATCCCTTTCATCCACACCCATCCCTTTCATCCACACCCACCCCTTTCATCCACACCCATCCCTTTCCTCCACACCCATCCCTTTCATCCACACCCATCCCTTTCATCCACACCCACCCTTTCATCCACACCCATCCCTTTCCTCCACACCCATCCCTTTCATCCCCCACCCCCTTTCATCCACACCCATCCCTTTCATCCACACCCACCCCTTTCATCCACACCCATCCCTTTCATCCACACCCCCCCCTTTTCATCCACACCCATCCCTTTCCTCCACCCCATCCCTTTCCTCCACACCCATCCCTTTTCCCATCCACACCCACCCCTTTCATCCACCCCCCCTTTCATCCACACCCACCCCTTTCATCCACACCCATCCCTTTCATCCACACCCATCCCTTTCATCCACACCCATCCCTTTCATCCACACCCACCCCTTTCATCCACACCCATCCCTTTCCTCCACACCCATCCCTTTCATCCACACCCATCCCTTTCATCCACCCCCATCCCTTTCATCCACACCCACCCCTTACCCACACCCACCCCTTTTCCACACCCATCCCTTTCATCCAAGCCCACCCCTTTCATCCACACCCACCCCTTTCATCCACACCACCCTTTCATCCACACCCATCCCTTTCATCCACACCCACCCTTTCCATCCACACCCACCCCTTTCATCCACACCCATCCCTTTCATCCACCCCCCCTTCACCACACCCCCCCCTTTTCCCATCCACACCCACCTTCATCCACACCATCCTTTCATCCACACCCATCCCTTTCATCCACACCCACCCCTTTCACCCCACCCCACCCCTTTTTCCTCCACACCACCCCTTTTAAATCCACACCCATCCCTTTCATCCACACCCACCCTTTCATCCACACCCACCCCTTTCATCCACCCCCATCCCTTTACCCAACCACCCCTTTTCATCCCACCCATCCCTTTCATCCACACCCATCCCTTTCATCCACACCCATCCTTTTCATCTCTCTATCACTCACCAAAAATTGAATTAAAATAAAGGAGAGGAGCAGGTCCCGTACAGGCGCCCAGGTTTGGTGTGGCGCGGTATTCCGGCCTCATAGTTAAGCAGGGATGGACCTTGTTCGAGCACAATACACACGTAACAACCTATTGTCCACCGCCATCGTATTAAAAAGCCTGCCGAACAATAGCCGGGGAGTGAAGTGCAAAGCCGTGCCGGGACTCAGGTGTGTGTGTGTGTGTGTGTGTGTGTGTGTGTGTGTGTGCGTGTGTGTGTGTGTGCTGCAAGGTGAGCCCCCGAGCCACAACACTCAAAAATACACCATTATGTCGCCATGGTAACCGCTGTAAACAACTACTTGTTAACGGCAGCCTGCTCTTGTTAGTGGCAACCCCCCTTTCCCCCTTCCCCTCTTCCCCTTACCACTACCCCTTCCCCCTCCCCCTCCCCCCCTCTCGATACTAGCACTGTTCCTTAACAAGCGCCGCTAAGCCCTGCGACCCGCCCAGAGCGACCACTCCTGCGTGAGGGACGACGGAGGGAGAGGGGAAGAGAGGGGAAGGACGAAAGGGAAGAAGGAAAGAGAAGGGGCGATGAGAGGGAAGAAGGGATGAGAGGGGGCGATGAGAGGGAAGAAGAGAAGAGAGGAGGAGGAGGAGGAGGAGGAGGAAAAGCGAAGAGGGAAGGTGGTGACTTTGAAGAGAGAGAGAGAGAGGAAGAGAGAGAGAGAAGAGAGAGAGAGAGAGAGAGAGAGGAGAGAGAGAGGAGAGAGAGGGGAGAGAAGGAAGAGGAGGGGAGAGAGAGCAGGGGGAGAGAGAGAGAGAGAGAGAGAGAGAGAGAGGACACAGCTAAAGAAAAGAAATAAGGAAGAGAAGTAACAAACGAACATAAAAAAAAGAAATTAACAGAGGAAGAAAAGAAATTAGATCCATTCTATAATTACACGAAGCAAGAAAGACGTAGCCATTCAGTGTGAGGCTTCCAGGCAAATGGTTAAGACGAGAGTAAACAGAGGCCTGAGACAACAGGGAGAGAAACAGAGGCATGAGACAACAGGGAGAGAAACAGAGGCATGAGACAACAGGGAGAGAAACAGACCAACAGAAGGAAGGCGAAAGAGAGGAAGAGGAAGAGGAGGTCACTAATTGGTAAGGGAAGCGCAGAAGGGGCGATGAAAGGGAAAGAAAGACAATTAGGGTGGATGAGAGAGAGAGAGGAGAGAGAGAGAGAGAGAGAGAGAGGGGGAGAAGAGAAGGAAGAGGAGAGAGAGAGAGAGAGAGAGAGAATAGGAAGGAATAAATAAAGTCATCTCGAATCACGGCAAATAATAATAACAAAAAAATTGATGTATATATAAATATATAAAAAATTGAAACGAATAGATGTAGACAGACAGACAGACAGACAGACAGACAGACAGACAGACAGACAGACAGACGACAG
>JACEEZ010019844.1:82500-90000 GCA_016584305.1 Chionoecetes opilio | reverse complement strand
AAATATTTTGTTTATTTCATGAATTATCTTGTATAGTTACCGGGTATAGTTATCGTGTATAGTTATCATGTATAGTTAATGGGTTACCGGCTATAGTTATCATGTACAGTTATCATGTACAGTTAATGGGTTACCGGCTATAGTTATCGTGTATAGTTATCATGTATAGTTAATGGGTCACCGACTATAGTTATCATGTACAGTTATCATGTACAGTTAATGGGTTACCAGGTATAGTTATCATGTATAGTTATCATGTATAGTTAATGGGTTACCAGGTATAGTTATCATGTATAGTTATCATGTATAGTTAATGGGTTACCAGGTATAGTTATCATGTATAGTTAATGGGTTACCAGGTATAGTTATCATGTATAGTTATCATGTATAATTAATGGGTTACCAGGTATAGTTATCATGTATAGTTAATGGGTTACCAGGTATAGTTAATGGGTTACCAGGTATAGTTATCATGTACAGTTATCATGTATAGTTAACATGTACATTTAGGGTGGAGCGAAAATGACCGTTTTTGCAACTTTTTCTGTGATTCGTTTGGAATAGTGGGGGAATTGTGCGAAATGGAGTTATATTCACGTAAAAAAAATGAAGTATCTACGAAATTTTATTAAGGTCCCCCAAAGATGTCAAAGATTTGGTTTTATGACAAAAAAAATTGTAATCATCATATATCAAAATATATTTTTTTTCTTGAATATTTTGTTGGAGTAGCATGAAAAGTGTTCAGGAACACATGCTTATGTATATACATTTTGTACAACCTTTCTACGCAGATTTTTTGAGGTGCCCCAGAGGGGTGGAAAATCTAGATTTATTCGAAAAAATTTGTTTTTTTAATACATTGAATATTTGTGTTTGATTCGAATTTAATTATTCCAACACTATACTAAGATAGATTGGAGTGCCCCATACACTTCACAATATAAAGAAGGCATCAACCCACACACCACCAGCAGAACAACGTCACAGCTGCCTTTCTGCCTTCACACCGCTAGCATTCCTTGTGTTTGGGCGCCTCTAAATATTAAGATTGGTTTCATACTTTTTTGTGCACATGTTAAGGTCATTCTGCAGCATGTTTTCGGTATTCCGATCTAAATAAAAGTAACTTGAAAATTTTAACTTTTTTTTTTTAAGAATTTACTTTTTTTTTTACATATTTTCGATTTGATCAGCATTTGGGGCACCTGAAGATATTGGGTTAGACACGTGAAATTTTTGCAACTTTAATTTGGGTTACAATGGCACAATTTCCCAACTATTCCGAGTCATTTATAAAAAAAAAGTGTTTTTCGCTCCCCTAAATTGTACAGTTATCATGTATAGTTAATGGGTTACCGGCTATAGTTATCATGTATAGTTAATGGGTTACCGGGTATAGCTATCATGTATTGTTAATGGGTTACCGGGTATAGTTATCATGTATAGTTATCATGTATTGTTAATGGGTTACCGGGTATAGTTATCATGTACAGTTATCATGTATTGTTAATGGGTTACCGGGTATAGTTATCATGTACAGTTATCATGTATTGTTAATGGGTTACCGGCTATAGTTATCATGTACAGTTATCTTGTATAGTTAATGGGTTACCGGGTATAGTTTTCATGTACAGTTATCATGTATTGTTAATGGGTTACCGAGTATAGTTATCATGTACAGTTATCATGTATTGTTAATGGGTTACCGGGTATAGTTATCTTGTGTGGTTAATGGGTTACCGGCTATAGTTATCATGTCCAATTATCATGTATTGTTAATGGGTTACCGGATATAGTTATCATGTACTGTTAATGGGTTACCGGCTATAGTTATAATGTATAGTTATCTTGTATAGTTAATTAATGGGTTACCGGGCCGGGCAGGGTCACGCCTCACCTGTAAAACTGTTACTCTGTACAGCCAAGATGAATGGCTCCGATATATTTCATGTACGTCATCTTGCCATAATAATGTTGGCTTTTCACTTTCCTCTTCCCCTACCTTCGTTCCCTCTTGCATTGCTCCCTCCTTCTCACTCTCTTATCTCCTTTCTTTCCTCTCCTCCTCCTCCTCCTCCCTCCTTCTCCTTCCTCTCCTCTTCCTCTCCTTCCCTCCTTTCCTTCCTTCCCTCCTCCTTCTTCCTTCCTTCCTCTTCCTCCTCCTTCCTTCCCTCTTCCTCCTCCTCCTTCCTTCCTTCCTCTTCCTTCTTCTTTCCTTCCCTCTTCCTCCTCCTCCTTCTTCCTTCCCTCTTCTTCCTCCTCTTCTTCCTTCCTTCCTTCTTCCTCTTCCTCCTTCTTCCCTCTTCTTCTTCCTCCTCCTACCCTCTTCCTCCTCCTTTTCCTTCCCTCCTCCGGTAATAAGGGCGTCCCATAGTAAGCTGGGTCATTATTCGGATACTAATAAACAGGGCCGGGAAAGGGGTGTGAGGTCAGGGGTGAATCAGGGGTCAGGGGTCAGGGGGGCAGGTGAATAGGGTGAGGGGGGAAAGGGGTTTGGCAGGTGTGTTGGGGGAGAAGGGGTTTTGGCAGGTGTGTTGAGAGAGAGAGGGGGTGTTAGCAGGTGTGGTGGGGGTAGGGGGTGTTAGCAGGTGTGTTGAACAGGTGTAGGGGATGGGTGGGTCGTCTTAGGTTCTCTGCTCTTGCCCACTTCTCCCGCCCATTTTGCCGCCCACTTCCCTCAAACTTTCTTACCCACTCCTCCAGCCTATATGCTTTCATTCTAATATATCTTTCACGCCCACTTTTCTGCCCACGTCCATCCATTCCTCCTGCACATCTCTCGCCCACTACAACCTCCATCCTTTACACTACTCCACATACTATCACCCACTACCCGAACCACTTCCACCCCCCTTACCACCACCTCTCCCATCCCTCTATCCTTTACACTGTTCCACATACTCTATCACCCCCACCTCTTTCCCTAACCACTTCCACCCCCATCACCAGGGCCGGATTATGACCTCTTGGGGCCCCTAGGCTAATTAAATTGTGGGCCCCCTCAGACGGAGCCACCCTCTAACTCGCCCGCACCCGAATTTTGTTTACATTGTATAGCAAAATAAGTGAGCTGAAAAACAATATATACGTTACATTCACAAATAAGTGTTTTACTGTGTTTAGCACGATGATAAACAACCATGGACTGGGGCCCCATGATTTACAGCTAGGGTCCCAAACAGGGGCCCTTTATCTCAAATAAAGGCCTCAAACAGAGGCCCTTCATCTCAAATAAAGGGCCTCAAACAGGGCCCCTTTATCTCAAATTATTTGTAATTTTATTTTAAGTTAAATGAATTATTCAGCAATGCAAAATATAACTTTTCAAAATAAATTATATATGGAAATCTTTTAGCAGGGACCCCAGGTTTGGGGCCCCCAAGCTTGAGGGGCCCTAGACTGCAACCTATACTAGCCTATAGGATAATCCGGCCCTGCCCATCACATACCTCCTCTCCCATCCCTTCACCCTCCCAGCCTCCACCCCTTCCATCTCATTCATCTTACTACCCCTCCCAAGCCCTCCCACGCAAGCCCACCCTTTCTATCCCTCTCCCACGCCTTCCCACGCCCTCCCATACCCTCCCACCATCTCTATCCCTCTCCCATGTCTTCCCACGCCCTCCCATATCCTCCCATGCCTTACCACACCCTCTCCCACGCCTTCCCTATCCCTCCTTTGCCCACCCCACCCACCCACGGGACGATGAAGCCCTACAAGTAAGCCACCCCGATAACGCATGGGATATTAGAACACCTGTTGCGATAGGTAGCTGATTCCTGGGGTGGCCTCGGTAGGGGGGGATTTAGGAGGCGGGGGGAAAACGTTGATTTATCCTATCTTACTACCTTGTCTTCCTCTTCCTCTTCCTTCTTCCTTCTTCCTTCCCTCTTCCTCCTCCTACGTGGTTTTCTCTGCCTTCTTTTTACCAACTTCATTTCTTTTTACCTTACCTTACCTTTCCTCCTCCTCCTCCTCCTTCCTTCCTCTTCCTCCTCCTCCTTCCTTCCTTCCTCTTCCTCCTCCTCCTCCTTCCTTCCTTCCTCTTCCTCCTCCCCCTTCCTTCCCTCTTCCTCTTTCTTCTATCTTCCCTCTTCCTCTTTCCTTCCTACTTCCTATCTTCCTACCTTTCCTCCCTCTTCCTTTCCACTTCCTCCTACTCCTTCCTTCCCTCCTCCTCCTCCTCCTCCTTCCTTCCCTCCTCCTTCTCCTTCAACCCCTCTTCCTCCTCCTTCCTTTCCTCCTCCTCCTCCTCCTTCCTTTCCTCCTCCTCCTCCTCCTCCTTCCTCCTCCTCCCCCTTCCTTGCCTCTCCCTCCTCCTTCGTAGTTTATCTGTCTCCTTTTTTTTTTATCACTTAATCTTATATATGCATGGATCTTTTTTTAAGTTTTTATATTTTTTAATACGTTTCGGAAAAGATGAGATTAGCCCGAGGAGAGGAGACATAAGGGGCATTTTGTGTTTCTCTTCACTTACCTGCATGAAGTTTACCTGTAATAGGCCTTTAGACGCAGAGGCCAGAGGTCCCATGTACTGATAGGTTTACATTTTTTCCGTTTTCCTCGTGCGGGCAACATGGGTGACTATTCATTTTTTGGTAAATAGTTTTTTTCGTTTACTCCACATAAGAGCCCCTCTCAGTCATGAAGTTACTTTCATAGTATCATGAATTACTCACATACATATCACATACACTTCAATCTCCATGTTAATCACAATCTTCGTATATATGAATGAATATCTGTAGTACTTGTATATGTCTTATACATGATTAATATGAACGTGATAAATATGAGGTACATCAGTATTGTTGTTCAAGTGAAGTATGACTGTAAGAAAGTTACGGATCCAAGTGCCATAGCATATGTATATAGAAATCTTCGAAATCTGTACCAGGAAGATACGCTGCCAGACGTACAAACGCACGGGAGGCTGCCAAGGGAGGGAGGGAGGGGGTGCTAGGGATAAAGAACACGTGTGGTAGTCTGAAGAAAGTGTGGTACCTCAGGCATCAACACACTGATGTACACATTAATGGTTCTTATATACTTTGCTGGTATTCGTCAGTTGCATTTATATATATGTATACATCAAGAAAGTTCTCTCTGTGTAGGAAAACTAGTATATTTCTGGCCCTTCATACTATAATAATAGGAATAGTGGGCGTCTAAATCATTTGACAAATGCTTTTTTAAACATTAATATGTCCCTCTTCTTTAAAAAACATCGAAAAAATGATCTACATATATTAAGTAACGAAACACAACAAAAAGGTCTTATAGTAATCCCGCAATATTTTTTTTTTTTCCCATGCAGAATAAAAAATCCTGGCTTTGGGGTTGGGGCAACCCCCCTTTCACTGCCCTAGTCACGTATTGCGCGCTTAAGGGGCTAAATAGTCTCAAGGCGTCAGGTATTTTTTTAAATTATTCTTTGCATGCTTTTTTTATAGTTAGTGGTATGCTAGCAGACACACACACACACACACACACACACACCACAACCACACACACACCACACACAACACACACACACAACACCACCACACACCAACACACACACACACACACACACACAAAACACCACACACACAACCCCACCCCAACACTACACACATACCCCAATTCCCACCAAACAACACACCACACACACACCACAAAACACACAAAACCACACACACCTGGGACCCTTTGGGGGAGCGTAGTTCGGGCACAACACTTTTTGGTGCCCGGGCCCGCTGATGCGCCCCCCACTAGTGCTTCCGTCTCCCGGGTCTCTGCGCCAGCTGGTCTACGATCTTTTTGGCTGGCGGCCCCGGGGGTGGTAGGGGGCAGCTTGGGTTGATGGGGGTATGTCCGCAAAAAATATATCCAATTTATTTTTGAAACTCTCCCCGACTTGTTGGTTTTTTAGTCACGCAGATGTCTTGGTAAGGCATTGTGGCGGCCCTCTGGTGGCAAAAACGTTCTCTTTTAAGGTCTTAAAAAATCTGGTGGCTGCTCCCGGGTGTTCCTCTCAAAGTGCAGAGTCGGGCCCCGTCGTTTGAATGTTAAAAAAAGTATGTCAAAGGTTTTTTATTGTACTGCCCAAATTTATATTTTTTTAGATAATAAAATGGCATACCTTTCTCTGCGTCCTCCAGTGAAAAAAAGGTCGAGTTTTTCAACCTGTCCCAGTAAACTAATCTCAGCAGAGTTTTCATCTCAGCGAGAAAAAGGAGAGATTTTTTCTGGGAATACCGCTGCACACTTTCGAGTGACTGTTTTTTTTTTCTCCGACCCTTCCACGGGGTCCCCCAAAGACAGCAATCTCTAAAAGGGGACGACGAGTGACTTGTAGAGCGTCAGCATGGGCTGTTCACGGGCCCCCAAAAAGGTGCGTAGAATCCAGCCAACCTAACTTCGTGCTTTTTTTGTCGCATTGATTTGTGTTAGTAAAGCTCAATCACGCTGAGGGTACACCGAGGGTTCCCTTAATTTTCCTTGTTGTTAATGTGAGATCCGTCTGTGCTGTGTAAGTGACCCTTGTTTGTTCCTTTTGGTCGTGTTTTTTAACTCAAGTGTTTTAAATTTTTTGTATTAAAGGACATTTGTTTTGTTCTGCCCACAAATAAAAGGGGCTCAAGGTCATTTTTGGGGTAACCCGGGGTCGGCTTGTAGGACACTTCCTTTAACACCCGGTGTCATCTGCGAAGGGGGCGACAGACGAGTGTTGAACCTGTTTGTTGTTAGGAATGTTAAGGAAGAGTAGGGGGCCGGGGCTGACCCCTGTGGTCTCCACTAGTGACTCCAGACATCTGGGACACTGCCCATCAACTGCTCAAATTGTTTCTGGGTGGTGGGGAAAAAATGAAACCACCTCCGAGTTTTCCCGATTACCCGGCTTTCGTATTTTAGGCCAAAATACCGTGGTCCACTTTATCGAAAGCCTTTTGAAGTCTCGGTAGATCACGAAACATCTTTATTGCGTTCAAGTGTTTTGAAATGTTTTCATGGGGCGAGAATTTGAAAGGCATGAGCGGCTGGAACGGAAGCCATGCTATCTTGGGGTTCATTTTGTCATTATCCTCAAGATACAGGCTTTTTCTTTCACTTTAATTTCTCTAGATTTTTTTTAAGATGCGTGGGGTTTAAAAGGCCAACAGGCCCTATATTTTTGCTTCAGCCTCGATTCCCCTTTGTAAATAGGTGAATTTCTAGCACATTTCATTCTTGAGCTATGCTCCTCTTAAAGGGGGTTTTTTCCTGTACAAACAAAAATACGGGGGGGATGCTTAAACTCTGTGGCGCAATTTTTTAGAAGCTTCGCTGGGAATTATCTGGCCCTGCGCGTTTGGGGTTGATGTCTTTAATTGCTTCTTGTATGTCCAAGAAAAAATTTGTTTGTTTTTATGCTTAAATTTGGGCCCGGAATTTTAAAAATCTTTTGGGTATGGATTTTTTATTTTGCCTTTGGGGGCTGGACCCTTTTAAAACCCCAAAACCCCACCCCCCCA
>JACEEZ010019844.1:55000-67500 GCA_016584305.1 Chionoecetes opilio | reverse complement strand
TGTGTGCGTGTGTGGGAGGGAGAGAAGAAAGTGTGTGCATGTGTGTGTGTGTGTATTTGTGTGTTTTGTGTGGTGGGGAGGGAGGTATTCAGGGTCTGCTTCGTTAAAAGAGGAATCACGAGCACACACACAGGGCTCTTTGAAAGGAAAATGTTGTCCAGACTCACCCTTACTCACCCATCCACTCATTCTTACCCTCACTCGCTCACTCTGACTCGCTTGCTTACTCACTCTTACTCACTCGCTTTATCTCATTCTTCTCCCACACTCCCCCCTTTCTTTCTATGTCTTTATTTCGTTCTCTTCTCTACGAATATTAAAGAATAGCATAATGATAGTAAATAGAGGGAGGGTTATCTTAATTCATTACTAATACGTGCATCTCCCTTGCATGTATAAGATAAATAATACATCAAAAATACACTGTTGATTCTAGTTAGATCTTGTTTATAAATCTTGCTATCTATCTAAATTTATCTTGCTACAAATACAGTGACTTCATGAATAACAATAGTAAGATTAAGACAAGGGATGAGAAAATAGAGAAAAACTAAGATAAGGAATAAGAAATAGTTAATAATGGGAGAATATCGAAGAAATATTGGTACTTAAGGTTGTGTCAGGTGTGAATTAAAATGTTTACAGGTGTGTAGCAGAAAGGAAATAGCAAGAGAGAAGGAGAGGGAGCAGGAGAGAGAAGAGAGAGAGAAGGAGAGCGAGGGAAAGAGAGAGAAAGGAGAGAGAGAGAGGAGAGAGAGAGAGAGAGGAGGAGAGGAGAAAAGGGGAGAGAGAGAGAGAGGAGAGGAGAGAGAGGGGAGAAGGAGAGAGAGAGATGAGAGAGAGGGAGAGAAGAGAGAGAGAGAGAGAGAGTAAAAGGAAAATTGATGATGGGAAATAAGGCAGGAAAGAAGAAAAGCTTGAATTTAATGGAGATGAGAAAGAGATGAAAAAAAGAAGGGAGAATGGGAGGGAGAGATTGGTGATAAAAAAAAAAGTAAAGGACGGGATAAGTAACGCTCCTCCTCCTCCTCCCCCCTCCTCCCCCTCCCCCCCCAAAAAAAAATTCTTCCCCATACATTTTAACACGCGTGGAATGTGTCCTTCTCCATTTGGGTTACGAACTAGTGTTTTCCTCTACTAAATGTCAAGATTCTTTTCCTCCTCCTCCTTTTACCCTTCTCTCCCCCTTCTCCTTCCCAAACCCCCTTCTCTTTTCCTCCTCCTCCTCCTCCTCCTTATCTCCCCTTTACCCCCTTCTCTCTCCTCCTCCTCCTCCTTCCCCTCCTCTCCCCCCTCCACTTCCTCCTCTTTTCCTCCCTCTCCCCTCTTCCTCTCCTCCTTCCTCCCCCCCCTTCCTCCTCCCCCTCCTCTCCCTCCCCCTCCTCCATGGTAGTTACGATAGTTACGATAGCGATTCCCCGTGTTTACTAATGTACACTCTGACTCAATTACATTATCAACTTGGCGCAGAATTCGAAACTTTTCTCCCGAAGCCATAACTCGCCTCTCTGTAATGCTGCCCAGCCACATACCAGGTATAACGCACCCAGCTCGACCAATCAGCGTTCAGGGATAGAATAGAGGCGACCAATCAGCTGCCAGAACACTCCCGTCATCAGCTACCTCCGTCGAATAAAAGAAATCAATATTGTTGGATGCCTGGAAAGCTCGACCAATTAGAATGCTGCTCTCGGGTGACGTCACGAGTGTTTTGACCAATAGGGTGAGGCTAAAATGTGTCTGTGTTTGTTTGTACTTTCACTACGACCACAGCTTTCAGAGAGAGAGAGAGAGAGAGAGAGAGAGAGAGAGAGAGAGAGAGAGAGAGAGAGAGAGAGAGAGAGAGAGAGAGAGAGAAAGAGAGAGAGAGAGAGAGAGAGAGACCCACACGCAATAAGAAAAGTCAATTGAAAACAACACAGAAAGAAAGTTGAGACTGAGAAAGAAATCACAAAACAAAACAAATAACAATAAGAAAGAAAACAAAACTAGAAAACTAGAAATATTTATGGAAAGAAAAATATATAATAACTGAAATAATTGAGAAAACTATAATGCTGATGAATAGTTCAGGATAAGATAAGGTACTTTGATCCTATCTAGACACTTTGCAAGTACCAACTACAAGGTTATTGACTATACAAAGCGCCACCACGCCAGGACGAACCTGGTGGAAATCGACCGCTGCCGAATGCAGGGACTCTGACGCGAATCCGTGACCTAAACCAACCGCGCCACCGGGGGTGAAAAGTAAGGAAAGGGGGCCAAGGAAAAGAGAGAGAGAGAGAAGAGAGAGGAGAGAGAGGAAGAGAGAAGAGAGAGAGAGAGAGAGAGAGAGAGAGAGAGGGGAGAGAGCGTGGGAGAAACGCCGCGTTCTAAATTTTTCCTATCTTTTTTTCTCATAATAAAAAAAAGAAATATATATATAAACATAATGTAAAAATATAATATAATTTTATAGGGTTTATATTATATTAAATATAAATAATATTAAAATATAATTGTATTAATATTGTATATATATTTGTTATTTTATAATGTATATATATATATGTTTATTTATATATATATAAATATTATATTAAGAATTATATTTTTAATAAATAATTTCATGTATAAATAAATTTTTATGTTTTCGTTATATGTATATATTTATTATGTTTATATATAGTTTTATATATATTGTTATTATTATATTATATTATTTATATATTTATATAAAATTTAAAGACAAAAAATTTAAACCCATTTTTTTTGCTGCATAATTTTTTCCCTTTTTTTTCCTCCTTGCGTGAATTTTCCAAAAAATCAAAAAAAAACGTAAAAAAACCCTAAAAAAAAAGACGAAAAACTCATTCAATAATCCAAGAAAAAAAAATGGATTGATGTTATGTATCCTTTTAAAAGGCTTGATATTTCAAATTAAATTTCACAGTGACCAATTCTGCATTCCTTTACTTTTTTTTAAGATGTAATTAATTATCCCCCGGGTTATTAGTACTCTTGGGGCTTGGTGGGGGCATAGGGGACGGGGAGGGAGGAAGTGGGGAGAAAAGGAAGAAAGGGAGAAACATAGGTAAGGGGGTGGGGGATGGGGGGGGTATTTTGGAAAAAAAGGAAGGAGGGAAGAGGTGGGAATGGGAAAAGGAAGGAAAAGGGAAAGAAGGGAAAGGGGGGGGAAGGGAAAAAAAAAATAAAAAGGAAGGAGGAAATTAAAAAAAGTTAAGGGGAAGAAGGGGAGGAGGAAAGATCAGAAAAGGGGGAAAGGGAAAAAACGCAAGGGAGGGGAAGGTAAGGAGGGTAAAGATAGAGGGTAAGGGAGGAATAGGGAGGCAAAATAATGGAGGAAAAGGAAAGAACGCGGGATGAAGGCAAGAGAGGCAAGGAAGGAAAGGGAAAAGGGGAAAAAGGGAAGAAAAAAGAAAAAGGGGGGAAGGAAGGAAAAGATGAAAGGGGATGCATGAGAAGGGGGGATATAGGGACCCCAAAAAAACCCCGGTTTAAAAAAAACCTTTTCAATAATGATCAGAAAAAAAAAACCCTTTGCATAAGATCAAAAAAAACACCTTTTTAATAATGATCAAAAAAAAAACCTTTGCAAAAATGACAGAAAAAAACCCTTTGCAAAAAATGAATGAAAAAAACACCTTTGCAATAATGATCAGAAAAAAACACCTTTGCAATAATGATCAGAAAAAAACACCTTTGCAATAATGATCAGAAAAAAACACCTTTGGAATAATGATCAGAAAAAAACACCTTTGCAATAATGATCAGAAAAAACCACCTTTGCAATAATGATCAGAAAAAAACACCTTTGCAATAATGATAAAAAAAACACCTTTGCAATAATGATCAGAAAAAAACACCTTTGCAATGATGATTAGAAAAAAACACCTTTGGAATAATGATCAGAAAAACTACTTTTGGGAAAAATTTTCAAAAAAACCACCCTTTTAAAAAAAAAAAAAACACCTTTGGAATAATGATCAGAAAAAAGCACCTTTGCAATAATAATAATAGAAAAAACACAGGTAAACACACACCTTTGCTATAAAAAAACCGGTAAACCCCACACCTTTGCTAAAAAACCGGGAAAACACAAAACCCTTTGCTTAAAAAAAAAAGCAGTTAAACACCACCTTTGCTAAAAAAAAAAGGTAAACACACACCTTGCTAAAAACACAGGTAAACCACACCTTTGCTAAAAAAAACGCAGGTAACACACACCTTTTATAAAAAACCGGTAAAAACACACCTTTGGGTATAAAAACACAGGTAAACACCACCTTTTTCAAAAAATACACCAGGTAAACACAACCCTTTTCTATAAAAAAAAAGCGGTAAACAACACCTTTGCTAAAAAACACGGTAAACCACCCTTTGCTTAAAAAACAGGGAAAAACCAAATTTGCAAAAAAAACACACGGGAAAAAACCCCACCTTTGCTAAAAAACAGGTAAAAACAACCCTTTGCTATAAAAACGCGGAAAACCACCTTTTCTATAAAAACACAGGTAAAAAAAAAAAAAAAAACCCAAAACCTTTGCTAAAAAACACAGGTAAACACACACCTTTGCTATAAAAACACAGGTAAACACACACCTTTGCATAAAAACACAGGTAAACACACACCTTTGCATAAAAAACACAGGTAAACACACACCTTTGCTATAAAAACACAGGTAAACACACACCTTTGCAATAAAAACACAGGTAAACACACACCTTTGCATAAAAACACAGGTAAACACACCTTTGCTAATAAAACACAGGTAAACACACACCTTTGCATAAAAACAAGGTAAAACACACACTTTGCATAAAAAACACAGGTAAACCACACACTTTGGCTATAAAAACACAGGTAAACACACACCTTTGCATAAAAAAAGCTGATAAACACACACCTTTGCAATAAAAACACAGGTAAACACACACCTTTGCAATAAAAACACAGGTAAACACACACCTTTGCATAAAAACACAGGTAAACACACACCTTTGCATAAAAAAAGCTGATAAACACACACCTTTGCAATAATAACACAGGTAAACACACACCTTTGCATAAAAAAAGCTGATAAACACACACCTTTGCAATAATAACACAGGTAAACACACCTTTGCAATAATGACTAGAAAAAAAACATCTGTACAAAATAACAATCATAGAAAAAAAACTCAGAAAAACAGACAGAAATTTCACACGACACAAATCCCAGTCACGGTGTTTCATTACTATCATTATCATTCTTATAGTCATCAATTAGCTAACACCCGTCCCTCCCTTTCTCCCCGGCAGGTATAAGGCGGCCCTAGGAACCCACCCTGAGGCGCCTTTGGAATCACACTCAGAACACCGTCAGGCGAAGAAAGAGGAAGAAAGGGAGGTGAAGAAACAGGGAGACAGATAATAACATGCCCCGCCGCCTTCCTCTCTCCTTAAGTCCACAACAAAAGCGACAATTAGGATGCGATTCCCAGGTAAGAAGGGAGCGTGGTCTTTGGATACTAATTTTGACTTTATTAAAGGGAATGACTGTACAGGGGTGGGTGTGTGTGTGTGTGTGTGTGTGTGTGTGTGTGTGTGTGTTGTGTGTGTGTGTGTGTGTGTGTGTGTGTGTGTGTGTGTGTGTGTGTGTGTGTGTGTGTGTGTGTGTGTGTGTGTGTGTGTGTGTGTGTGTGTGTGTGTGTGTGTGTGTGTGTGTGTGTGTGTGTGTGTGTGTGTGTGTGTGTGTGTGTGTGTTGTGTGTGTGTGTGTGTGTGTGTGTGTGTGTGTGTGTGTGTGTGTGTGTGTGTGTGTGTGTGTGTGTGTGTGTGTGTGTGTGTGTGTGTGTGTGGTGTGTGTGTGTGTGTGTGTGTGTGTGTGTGTGTGTGGTGTGTGTGTGTGTGTGTGTGTGTGTGTGTGTGTGTGTGTGTGTGTGTGTGTGTGTGTGGTGTGTGTGTGTGTGTGTGTGTGTGTGTGTGGTGTGGTGTGTGTGTGTGTGTTGTATGGGGGGATGTGGGTGGTAGTGAGTGTGTTGTGTGTGTGTGGTGTGTGTGTGGTGTGTGTGAGTGGTGATCAGAGAGGAGAGAGAGAGAGAGAGAGAGAGGAGAGAGAGAGAGAGAGAGAGAGAGAGGAGAGCTGTGTTCTTTATGGCTTTGTGTTGAAGATGGAAAAGATAAAAATACGTCGTCTGCCCCCCCCCCCCCCCACGTGACCCCCATCCGAAAATAAATCGTGAAAAAAGTGAGAAATTATCATTATTGCAATAAGAAAAAAGGACATACGAAGAGAAGGAGGAAGATGGCAAGTAGTGGTGGTAGTAGTAGCTGTAGTAATAGAAGTAATAGTAGTAATAATAGCAGAATAACAATGATAATGATCAGTAATGCCAGTGATAATAATAACAGTAGTAGCAAACAATTTCTCAACCCCAAAAAATATATCATCACCATCTTATTATCACCACCACTACAACCACCACCACTACTACAACCACCACCACCACCACCACCACACCACCACCACACCACCACCAACACCACACCACTCACAACCACCACCACCACCACCACACACCACCACCACCACCACCACCACTACAACCACACCACCACCACCACCACCACACTACAACACACCACCACCACCACCACCATCACTACAACCACCACTACAACCACCACCACCACTACAGCCACCACCACCACCACCACCACCACCACCACCACCACTACAACCACCACCACCACCACCCCCACCACCACTACTACAACCACCACCACTACTACAATCACCACCACCACCACAACCACCACCACCACCACTACAACCACCACCACCACCACCACCATCTTGTCATCCACCGCTTTATCCTGACGAAGGCACCGCTGGAGGGTGTTTCAGGGGGGATGAGGAGGAGTAGGGGGGAGAAGAAGGAAGAAGAGAAAAAAGGGGGAAGAGGAGGGGGGGGGGGGAGGGACAACAGTGCCCCATTACACGTCTTAATACCCTGTAGTGTGTGGGGGGCCCCTTTTTGAGGCTAGCGAGGCTGGGGGCGGCAGGGGGAGATGTCTGCGGCAGGGGGGGGTCTTAGGGCAGGGGACAGAAGGGGCCTCCCACCAAACACTGGGCAACTTGACATTTGGACTCATTACCAAACCAAATAAACCAAAAACGCATACATCTCCCACCACGGCCCCCAGACCCCACACCCGCACACCGCCTTCTGCTATAAAGTCATGTCTAAATGAACACTATTCCAAAAATTTTCAAGAAAAACCCCAAAAGACTAAATCAAATACCCCCCCCGGCCTCTTTTTAGCTCTTTTTTTTTTTCCTTAATTTTTTACTTTTTTTCCAAACTTTTAGACGATAATAAAACATCATTTTGATTTTCGGTTCGCCGAGGGTTGGGTGAAAAAAAAGGGTTGGCGGGGGGGTTTTTTAACTTTTTTTCTTTTGGGACCAGCAAAGATATTTTTTGGTGCCAAAACTACCAGTATCCATTTAGTTTTTGGGGGGGACCATGCTAATTTGATGCTTGTGAAGGCCCCCACCAAAACGGTCCCCAGGCCTCCCACAGCCTAAATCCGGCATTTGGGGGAGGTATGAGACGACCTGCTTCCGCTCTGTGTTTAGGGGCATAACACCTCAACCTGCTGGGGGCGGGGGGGGGGGGGTGGCGGGGGGGGGGGGGGCGGGGGACATGAAAGGTTTTTGGGGGGGGGCGTGGTCGGGGCCGGGGGGGGTTGGGGCGGGGGTATCCTAAAGGGAAGCCCCTGCAGGGATGGTCTTGTGTGTGTGTGTGGTGTGTGTGGTGTGTGGGGTGTGTGTTGTGTATGTGTGTTGGTGTGTGTTGTGTGTGATGTGTGTTGGTGTGTGAAATTTGTTGTGGTGTGTGTGTATTTGTGTGTGTGTGTGGTGTGTGTTTTGGGTGTTGTGTTGTGTGTTTGTGGGGTGTGTGTGTTGTGTGTTGGTGTGTGTGGTTGTGGTTGTGTGTGTGTGTTTGGTTGGGTTGTTGTGTGTGTTGGGGGAATTTTTAATGATGGAGATACGTGACGGGTTTTATCCTTGAATTTACGTCTATAGGAGAAAAAATTTTTTGCGAACCCCGATAATTTTTGTTATTTTTTTTTTGGTATATTAGCTTTTATTATTTGTTACTCATCATACTACTAAAATCTACTACTACTACTATACTATAACTACTATCTACTACTACTATTATACTAATACTATTTATACTACTATATACTACTACTACTTATACTACTATACTATCTACTACTCTAATAAAATACTACTATACTACTACTACTATCGTATTATTTTTGTTTCATCGATCAGATGAAGCGTTTTTACGATGTAACGAAAGATTCCCATACATTATCGACACCTGATGTACGAAGGGGAGGGAGGGGGGGTTGAGGGACGAATGGAGGGGAAAAGGGGGCCCAAATTTCTCTTTTCTTTTCCCTCCCCTCTCTTCCCCTTTCCTCCTTCTCTCTCTCTCTCCTCTCTCTCTTCTCTCTCCTCTCTCTCTCTCTCTCCTCTCTTCTCTCCTCCTCTCTCTTCTCCTTCTCTTCTCTCTCTCTTCCTCTCTTTTCTCTCCCCCCTCTCTCTCTCTCTCTCCTTCTCTCCATCTAATTGGGAAGATGGAACCAAACTTTCTACAGTTTTGGTTGGTTGTCCGTACACACATCTGTGGGATCGAACCCTGGACAGACGGCAGCTTGAGCGACACTCCGTCCACTCAGCCATTGACGTCATTAAGGGAAGAAGAAGACAGACGAAAAGAAAAAGAGGAAAAAGAAGTAATAGGTAGAAAAATTATACATGCTTAGTTGTAGTGAGAAGAAATAGAAGAAAAAAGAGAAGAAAACAACAACAGCAATAATAACAACGAGAAGAAGAAGAAGAAAAAATTGACCAGTGGGGAAGGAAGAAGAAGAAGAAGAAGATGGACAAGAAGGAAAAGAAGAAGAAGAAAAAGTAGGTAAGGCAAATAATATGATGTCAGTTTTAGTCCGAAGAATTAGAAGCTCGTAAAAAAAATAACACTGACAACAATAGTGATGACAACAACAACAACAAAAGAGAAATCACGACTATAACTCAAGAAAAGAATCAATCAAGAAAAGGAAAAGGAGGCTGGGGAAAAAGAAGCCAAAAGAAAAAAAAAGAGAAAAAGAAGAAAAAGAAGAAGGAAAGGAAGAAGAAAGAAAAAAGAAAAGAAAAGAAAAGCAGAGGAAGAAAAAAGAAGAAGAAGAAGAAAAGAAGAAAAAAGAAGAAAGAAGAAGAAAAAAAAAAAAAGAAAAAAAGAAAAAGAAGAAGAAGAAGAAAAAAGAAAAGAAAAAGAAGAAGAAGAAGAAGAAGAAGAAGAAGAAGAAGAAGAAGAAGAAGAAAAGAAGAAAAAAGAAGAAGAAGAGAAGAAGAAGAAGAAAAGAAGAAGAAGAAGAAAAGAAGAAGAACAAAAGAAGAAGAAGAAGAAGAAGAAGAAGAAGAAAAGAAGAAGAAGAAGAAAGAAGAAGAAGAAAGAAAAGAAGAAAAAAAGAAAAGAAGAAGAAGAAGAAAAAGAAGAAGAAGAAGAGAAGAAGAAAAGAAGAAAAGAAGAAGAAGAAGAAGAAAGAAAAGAAGAAGAAAAAAGAAGAAGAAGAAGAAAAAAGAAGAAGAAGAAGAAGAAAAAGAAGAAAGAAAAGGGGGGGAAAACCATTGAGGAAGGAGGGAGGTGTAAGAAGAAGAAGAGGAGGCAGATAGTTTTCTCCCCTACAAGTGAAGCAAGTAATTAGAAGGAAGCATCCCGCATATCAATGAAGACAAGACCAGAAATGGGAAAAGGGGATCGAAGAAAAAAAAGGGCAAGCAGGAGTAGGTTTCTCCCTACAATGACTGCGCGATGAAGGGCGAGAGGAGAGAGCAAGAGGCAGGGCGGGTGTATAATGATCAAAGGCTCTTCCTCCCTCACTGAATGGCGCGCCTTCTCCCATTACATAATTCATGGCCTCCATTTCATCTGTTGGGCAAAAACCCCTGCTTTCAAACATTGTTTTGTTTCTGTGCGCGGGAGGAGGGGGGGAAGGGGGGTGGAGGAGGAGGGGAGGAGGAGGGAGGAGGAGGGGGAAAGGGGGAGGAGGGGGGAAGGAGGAGGAGGAGGAGGAGGAGAGGAGGGAGGAGGGAAGGAGGAAAAGGAGGGGTTGGGGGAGGAGGGGTTGGAGGAAGAAAGGAGGGGAGGAGGAGGAAAGGGGGTGGGGGAGGAGGAGGTTGGAGGAAAGGGGGGGGAGGAGGGAGGTGGGGGGGGAAGGAGAGGAGGAGGAAGAGAAGGAGGAAGGGGGAGGAGGGGGGGAGGGGAAGAGGGGGGGGGGAGAAAAAGGAGGTTGGAGGGAAAGGAAAAGGAGGAGGAGGAGGGGGGAGGAGGAGGGGAAGAGGGGGAGGGTTTGGAGGGGAGGAGAAAAGGAGGAGGAGGGGAGAAAGGCGGGTAATTTTTTTCAGTGATGATTTTTTTTACAAGAGAAAATGAGAGGGAATTTTTAGTTTATCCTCTCGTGTTCTTATATTTTCTTTGTTATTCTGTCTTTTTCTTATCCATTGGCCCGTTTGTATGTGTGTGTGTGTATGTGCGTGTGTGTGTTGTGTGTTTTTAAAACAGGTTAAAATTACTGTATGTGGTACCAGGAGGCGATGTGTACCGGTTTTAAAAATATGCATTTTACCAAAGAATTTTTTGTTGAGGGGAGTTACTTTTTTTTAAACGTGTTTGAGCCTATAGCGGGTGGAGGCTGGGAGAGAGGTTTGATTGTGTTGTGTTTAGTGTGTTTACCCCAGACAGGCGGAGGCGGGGAGGGGGAGGGGGGGGTGAATGGGGGGGGGGGGGGATTTACCGCCCTTTTTTGCTTATAATGTGGCCAAGCAGCCCCTTTATGCATAAAATGACTTTTTAAATCCGACAGGGAAAAGGATTCACGAGACAATGTCCCTTTTCTCTCCCTCCTCCCCCCTCCCTCCCCTTTGTTCCCCCCCGATAATAAAGGGAGGGAGAGTAAGAGAGAGAGAGAGAGAGAGAGGGGGATGGAGAGAGAAAGAGGAAGGGAGGGAGAAAAATAGTGTTGTTAGCTTGTTGTTGTGAGAGTTTGTTTGCATTATGAAAAATGAACTATGTCAATACGTCCATTCAATCCCTCCCCCCCCCCTCCCTCCCCCTCCCTCCCTTTTCTCCCTCCCCCTCCCCCCTATCACATCTCCTTCCCCTCCCCCCCCCTCCCTCCCTTCCCTCCCCCTCTCCTTCCCCCTTTCCTCCTCCTCCTTTCCCCCTCTCATATTTTTTTTTCTCGTGGTCTTTTAGCTTTACCCCTCCCTTCTCTCCTTCTCCCCTCCCTCTCCTCTCTCTCTCTTTCTCTCCTTCTCTCTCTCTCCTCTCCTCTCTCTCTCTTCTTTTCTCTCTCTCTCTCCTCTCTCTTTTCCCCCCTTCTCTTTCTCTCTTCTCCCCCATACAATAACCAAAACGTCTCTAACACCAAACCCGGGAAATCCCAACTCTCTTTTCCCCTTAATCTTTTCTCCCCCCCCCATTCCCCCTTCCCCCCTTTTCTTCCCCCTTTCCCCCCTCCTTTCCCCTTTTTCTTCTTTCTCTTTTCCAAATTTTGAATTTTCCTCTTTTTTCCCCTTCCTTTCCCCCCCAACTCTTCTCCCCCCCCCATTCCCCATTTTCTTCATCCATTTTTCCCCCCTCTTCTCTTTTTCCCCCCTAGCTCTTTTCCCCCCTCTTCCCTTTTTCCCCCCCTTTTTCCCTTCTTGTCTCTATTAATCCATTTTGTTTTCCCTGAGGGGGGGGGGGGGGGGGGGGCGTACCCTTAGAGGCAGTCAAGGAGGTGGTGGTAGCGGTAAGAAAGGAGTGTTTGATGTTAGTACACAGTGCTCTCAACGCAGGGGTGGGGAAGAGAGAGAAGAGGAGGGGTCAGAGAGAGAGAGAAGAGGAGAGAGAGAGAGAGAGAAGAGATAGGTGGGGGTCAAGAGAGAGAGAGAGAGAGAGAGAGAGAGAGAGAGAGGAGAGAAGAGAGAGAGAGAGAGAGAGAGAGAGAGAGAGAGAGAGAGAGGTGGAATAGAAAGAAATAAAGTGCTAAGCCAAAGATAAATAATAGGTGGAAAGAAGAAAAATGAGTAGAGAGAGAGAAGAGAGAGGAGAAGGGAGAGGAGAGAGAGAGGAGTGAGAGGAGAGAGAGAGAGAGAGAGAGAGAGAGAGAGAGAGAGAGAGAGAGAGAGAGAGAGAGAGAGAGGAGAGAGAGGGTCAGAGAGAGAGAGAGAGAGAGAGAGAGAGAGAGAGAGAGAAGAGAGAGAGGTCAGAGTAGGAATTAGGTGGACGAAGAGGGAGTAACAGCAAGCTTAGGGAGGAGAGGGAGGGGAAATAAGAGGTGAGGAAGGAGAGTAGAGGCAGGTGGGGAGGGAGGGGAGTAGTGGTGGAGAGGGGTTGTGAAAGAGGGAGTGAGAAGAGGTGTGGAAATGGAAGTGGAGAGGTAAG
>JACEEZ010019844.1:27500-47500 GCA_016584305.1 Chionoecetes opilio | reverse complement strand
GTTTTATGGTGTGTGTGTGAAGACGTAGATACTAGTGTGTGTGTGTGTGTGTGTGGTGGTGGTGGTGTGGTGTGGTGTGGTGGTGGTGGTGTAAGTGGTAGTAGTGGTGTTTAGTGTGTTGTCAGTAATTAGTAATGTTTCGTAGTAGTAGTAATAGTGTTAAAGAGTGAATAGTGTGGTTAAAGTATTATAGTGTAGTAGTTATATGCAGTATGGGTTTGTATTTGTAGTGTTAAGTGGTAAGTTGTTTGTAGTAGTATTAGTAGTAATTTAGTAAGTACAGTACCTGTAGTAGCATTTCTTTGAGTTGTGTGTGGACGTTTTTGGTTGTGTGTGTTGTGTGTGTGGTTGTGTGTGTGTGTGTGTGTGGTGTGTTGTGTGTGTGCGTGTGTGTGTGTAGTGTTGTTTTTGGGTGTGTGCGAAAAGAATTTTTAAAACTTTTTCTTTTCTTTTTTTGGTGAATAACTCTTTGCCTCCTCCATGGGTGTGTTGTTGCCACGTGAGTCTGGTCATAAAAGTCTCCTATTTCAAACACTCGCCACGCGTTTGGCAATATTTGGTGTTTTTGTGAAATGTTTGTTTTGATTCGCTTGAAATGTTTTTTGGGCTTTAAAAATACTTAGGTTTGGGGTAAAAAAATTTTTTATATTTTGTTTTTAGTGTTTTCAATATTTCCCTTAGGTTTTAAAATGATGTGTTAGTGTTAAATATTCTTATGTGTTTTTCAAAAATTCAATATCCTTTAAGTTTGATTTAGAGTTTTGAGGTTTTTTTGTTTGTGTTGAAATACATAGTTATATAGTGTTATAGTATTATAGTGTTATAGTTATAGTGTTAAGTATTTCTTTTATATCCTCCTGAGGGCGTCGCAGTAGGAGGATATACGCTATAGTAATCGTGTATGTATATCCCTGACTCATATATATTGCCAGGCTTTATATTCCTATTTAAACCTCAATTCCCCCCTCAAAATTTCATTCATGTCGTTTTTTAAAGTATTTCCCCTTCCCTTCTTTCCTTTAAAATTTCCCGCCCCCGCCCTTTCCCGCCCCGTCCCGCCCCGGAGAAAAAGCGTTTTCCCTATGTACTCCCAGCCGGGGAAAAACCTTAAACGGGGGAAGGGGCTCCCCATATCTTTATCACACGCCCAGATATGATAATACCCGCGACTGGTTCTTGCTCTGCCCGTCTGTCAGTCCGTCCGTCTGTCAGTCTCTCCGTCCGTCCGTTCGTCAGTCCGTCCGTTTGTCCGTCCGACTGTCTACCTGTCAGTCTTGCCGTCAGTCCGTCCCGTTAGTCCGTCTGTCCGTCCGTCCGTCCGTTAGTCCGTCTGTCCGTCCGTCCGTTGCTGCTCCCCGTATATCTCCTTCAGGTTTTTATCCAAGTGACATTTGATGATTAAGTATTTCTACATCCCTGTCCATAAACCCTTGCAGCAACGCCTTTCCTCACCACATTACTTCAGACACGTTTTCACAAATTTAAGGAGTTGGCGGCGAGGTGTTGTGTTGTTGGTTGTTTATACTACATCAAGGTGCATTGTGGGAGGTGTTCCGGCGTGTGTAGCGTTGGTGGTACAGGTTCCCAGCGGGTTAAGTGAGCAGATGTTGAGCAGCGGGGGAGGGTGAGAGCAGGACGGGAAAAGGTGATGTAGGGAGGATGTAGAGGCTGTAGGGGCTAGAGAGGAGAGAGGAGAGAGGGGGAGAGAGGAGAGAAGAAGAGGAGGGGGAGGAGGGGGGGAAAGGAGAGAGAGAGAGAGAGAGGTACGTATGTTTATATTAGTTTTAGGCCCTAGGTAATTTTTAAAATTTGAGATTATTTTTGGGAGCTCTTTAAAAATGTTTACATTAAAAGAGCTCTCCCTTGTTTATTTGTGATATTTAAATTTTTCTTGGGGTTTTAAAGAGGGGAAAAATAAAAAATTTTGACTTTGACTTTGAGAGAGAGAGAGAGGGGAGGGGGAGAGAGAGAAGAGAGGGGGGGGAAGAGGGGGGGAAAGAGAAGGGGAAGAGAAAGGAGGGGAGAGAGAGAGGAAGAAAAGAGACAAGACAGGAAAGGGGGCCCAAGACAGGACAGAGAGAGAGGCAGAGGCAACAGACAGAGGCAGAGACAAGAGACAGACAGAATAGAGAGAAGATCGGGGGGGGATATGTGTAGGGGGGGGTATAAAATTGTTGTCCTTTTCGAGGGCCTTTGTCTAAAGGTGACACCCTCCCGGCAGATCCCCTCATTGATCACTCCAAGGCAGGGGGCGGGGGGGGGGGGGTTTTTTGGGAAGCCGGTCCTCCCAAAAGGAGCCCGCCGCCCCCCTAAATCAAAAATTTAAAAAGGCCTAAAAAAACCCCCCTTCCGCCCCTTTTTTCTTCCTTTTTTTTGGGAAAAATTTCCCCCCCTCCTCACTCCTTCCTTTCCCCTCTCTCTCCCCCTTTTTCTTCTCTCTCTCTCTCTCTCCTTTTTCCCTCTCTTTTCCCCCTTTTCTCTCTTCTTCTCTCTCTCCTCCTCTCTCTCTCTCTCTCTCTCTCTTCTCTCCTCTCTCTCTCCCTCTCCTTCTCCCCCCCCACACACCCCACACCACACACCCCCCCCCCCCCCCCCCCCTCCAAACCCCCAACCCCCCCCCCCCCCCCCCCCCCCCCCCCTCTCTCCTCTCTCTCTCTCTTTCCTCCTCTCTCTCTCTTTTCTCCCTCTCTCTCTCTCCCCTTTCTCTCTCTTTTCTCTCTCTCTCCCCCCACCACACACCCCCTTCTACTCTTCTTCCACCCCTTGCTACCCCCCCATTCTACCCTTCACTCTGTCTATTCCCTCTCTTTTCCTGGGGGGGAGGAAGGTGGGTGTTTTTAGGGCGTAGGGAAGGTGCAGTCTGCCTTATCACTGTCATCAGCAGCCGTGAAGGACACTGGAGGGCCACAAGAGGGCGAGTGTTGCTCCTGTGACAACCTAAATGGCCCGTGTGGCGCGGTGAAGGCTGCCGATGGAGGGATGTGTGAGAGAGGCGCGTCTGAGTTCTGCAGGAAAGAGCATGAAAAAGGTGCAAGGAGGGGGAGGAGGAGGAGGAGGAGGAGGGAGGGGGAGGAGGGGAGGGGAGAGGGGGGGAAAAAGGAGAATATGGGGGGGGAACAAAAGGGGCAAAAAGGAAGAAAAGAAAAAAACAAGAAACGAAAAAGGGAGGGGAAAAAGGGGTTCCTTTACAGAGGCAAAAAGGGTTTTGTTTAATGTTGCCCGAAGGGGCATAAAGGGAAAGAGAGAAGAGAAGGTGGTGCAAGGGGAACTATACCAGTGTGTGTTGTGTGTGGTTTTGTGTGTGGGGCGCAAACCCTAGCCTAGTGCTCGTAAAAGGGGCCCCACACAACCCGGGGGTGTGAGGCAAGGGGAGACTGATGTTCCCCCGGGAGGCAAAAAAATAAGGTTACGCCGTCAGGGGGGGAGCAGAGGCGAGGAGGACGCCCCTCCCTGCCCTCCCTTCCCTTTCCCTTTCCCCTTCCCCCCCGCCTTCCCCCCTTTCCTTCCCTTTCCCCTTTCCCCTTCCCCCCCTTCCCCTTCCCCCCCTTTCCCCTTTTCCTTTCCTTCCCTTCCTTCCCTTCCCTTCCCTTCCCTTTTCCCTTCCCCCTTCCCTTCCCTCCCTTCCCCCCTTTTCCCTTCCCTTCCTTTCCCTTTCCCTTCCCCTTCCCTTTTTCCCCCTTCCCCTTTCCCCTTCCCTTTTTTTTCTCCCTTTTCCCTTCCCTTCCCTTCCCCTTTCCCCTTCCCTTCCCTTTCCCCCCTTCCCTTTCCCTTCCCTTTTTCCCCCCCCCTTTTCCCTTCCCTTCCCTTCCCCCCTTCCCTTTTTCCCTTCCCTTCCCTTCCCTTTTCCCCCTTCCCCCCCCTTTCCCCAAGCATCCCACCCATTATAGCCCACACGTTTTTCCCTTTACATCCAAACACATCAAGATTCCCCCATAAGATTTCGTATAAAAAAATTTCCCCTTCCCCCCCGCTTAAAGGGTTAAAAATTTTTTTAAAGGGGGGGGCCAAAAAACTTAAATTTTAAAATTTTAAAGGGGGGGCGGGGCAGAAGGGGCTAAGTTAAAAAATTCTAAACCAATGAAATTAATGATAAGCAACCCGAAGGGGAAGGAGGAAAAAAACAGAAGAAAAGGGGGAGGAGGGAAAAAGGAAAGGAAAGGAAAAAGGGGAGGAGAAAGGGGAAGGAGGGGAGGAGAGGAGGGGAGGAGGGGAGGGGGAGGGGGGGAGGGGGGAAAAAGGGAAGAGGCGGTAGGAGGTAAGGGGGGGAAAAAAAGAAAGGGGGTTTTCTAAATTTTGGGGAAAGGGGAAGAGAGTGGGAAAAAAACCCCCAAAAGAGAAAGACCCGAAGAAAGGGGGAGAGAGGAAGGAGGGAGAGAAGGGGGGAGGGGGAGGAAAAGATGGGGAGAGAAAAGAAAAAGAAAGGAGAGAGGGAGAGAGAGGGGGAGGAGAGAGGGAGAGAGAGAGAGAGAGATAGAGGGGGGGAAGGGAATAAATTCTTCACCTCTTAAAAATTTATTCTTCCCGCTCTCTCTTTTTACTTTTTCACCCCCCCCCCCCCTCCCCTTCCCTGCCCCCCCCCCTCCCCTTCCCGCCCCCCCCTCCCCTTCCCTCCCCCCCCCCTCCCCCCCCCCTTCCCCCTCCCCCCCTTCCCTTCCCCCCCCCCCCTTTTCCTTTCCCCCCTCCCTTTCCCCCCTTTCTCCTGGCCAGTGGGCTTCCTTCCGTTTCCTCCCCACCCCACCCCACCACCACCACCCCCACCACCACCCCCACCACCACCCCCCCACCCCCCCCCCACATAGGGCCCCACAAAGAAGCTGGGGGGGTGGGGGTAGGGGTTGGGGGGGAAGGGGCCAAAGAAAAAAAATTAAAAATTAAAAAATCTATCCCCCAAAAATCTACCCCCCCCTACCCAAAAAGGGGTCAAGGGTGGAAGGCGTAAACATACATTTTGATAAATTTTTTTGAAAAATTTGAAAAAGAAAAAAAATTTTTTTTTTTTTTTTTTTTTTTTTTTTTGTTTTTTTTCCCCTGGCTGTCTTTCGCCTTTTATCCCCAAATGGTCCCCCCCAGTTTTTCCCGATGAGACGTTGGGTTTTAGAAGAATTGAAACCCCCTTTTCCCCCTTTTTTTTTCTTCTGCCCAAAAAAACTTTCTCCTTTCTTCCTTCCTTTCTTCCCCTTTCCTTTTTACCTCCTCTCTCTCTCTCTCTCTCTCTCTCTCTCTCCTCTCTCTCTCTCTCTCTCTCATCTCTCTCTCTCTCTCTCTCTCTCTCTCTCTCTCTCTCTCTCTCTCTCTCTCGCATGAAAGTTCTCGTCCATGTCACAATTTCCTGTATTTTCACGTCCAGACCATAAAAAAAGACGGCTGCGCTAAAGACACAGAGTAAAGAAAACACAAGAAAAAAACAATGAAAAAGACAAATAGGAAGTCACACCAAGGCAACATTTAAGTCCATACATATTTCTTCACAACACAATATTAAGAACAACAAATCAAACACGGTAGAACAAAAACTAAACAAAGAAAACACACACATCTGACACACACACATACACACACACACACACACACACACACACACACTCCACACACACACACAACCTCCACCTCACTCACAAATCCCTGCATCGAATCCTCTATAAAAACTCCATCTCCTTCTTTCTATTTTTCTTGTGCACGAAAATCCTGTTTAATGAGGAGGCACACCACTTCCCTGAGACCTGAAAACAAAGGGCACGTGTCCCCGCCTCTTGATTCTCCTCATCCCATTGGCGACGCCCCCGGAGGCAGCGGCGAATAATGAGGCGTATTTGTCGGGGCAGATCGATACGCAACACGAGTAAAGCAAATATGCGTGGGAACACCGTATGATGAGAGAGAGAGAGGAGAGAGAGAGGGAGAGAGAGAGGGAGAGAGGAGGAGAGAGGAGAGAAAGAGAGAGAGAGAGAGAGGAGGGGAGAGAGAGAGAGAGAGGAGAGAGGAGAGGAGAGAGGGAGAGGGGTTTTTTTTGGTGATTTAGTTTAGAGAGGGGTTTTTTGTTTACTTTATAGAAGAGATATGTGGGGCGGGAAGGATAAGTATTGTGGTTTTTTTTTGTGATTTTTTAGTAGTGTGTGTGGATTGTTTATTTTTGTTTTTTGGGTTGTGATGGTAGTAGTTAGTATAATAGGGATATTGGTATAGAAAGTATTTTTAGTAGAAATAGGGGGAGTATTGTAATAGTAGTATTATATAAAGGGGAGTATTGAAAATGTAGTAGTTAGTAGAATAGTGGGGTATTGATAATAGTAGTTAGTAGAAAATTTACGGAGTATTATAATATATAGTTAGTATAATAGTGGGAGTATTGATAATAGAGTATTTTAGTAGTAATAGGGAGATTGGAAATAGTTAGTAGTAGAAATATGGGGTATTGATAATGTGTATTAGTAGTAATTTGGGGGAGTTTGGTATAGTAGTATTAGTATAATAGCGGGAGTATTGAAAATGTTAGTTGTAGAAATGGGGGGTATTGGAAATAGTAGTAGTTGTATAATAGGGGGATATTGTTAGTAGTAGTTAGTAAATTGGGGAGTATTGTAAATATAGTTAGTAGTAAGTGGGATATTGGTTAGTAGTAGTTAGTGAAATAGTGGATATTGGAAAAGTAGTAGAAGTAATATGGGAGTATTGATATAGTGTATTGTAGTAATAGTGGGATTTGGTAATAGTATAGTAGTAGTAATAGGGGGGTATTGGTAATAGTATAGTTATAGTAATGTGGGAGTATTGTTAGTAGTATATAGTAATTGGGATATTGGAAATAGTGAGTAGTAGTAGTTAGGGGGGAGTATTGGTAATAGTTTATGTAGTTAGTGGAGTTTTGGTAATGTATAGTATGGAAAATATGGGAGTATTGGAAAAGTAAGTAGTGAAATAGCGGAGTATTGGTAATGTATTTAGTATAATGTGGGAGTATTGGTAATAGATATTTTAAAAATGGGGATTTTGGGAAAATAGTGTATTAGTTAATGTGGGGTATTGGCAATGTATTTTGTTAGGGGTATTGTAATATTAGTAGTATTTAAATAGGGGGAGTTTGATAATATAGTATAGGGCAATAGCGGGTTATTGGTTATAGTATATAGTAATAGCGGGAGTATTGATAATAGTAGTAGTAGTAAAATATGGGGGTATTGATAATATATGTTAGTATTAATGGGGGGGGAGTTTTGATAATAGTAGTTTTTATATAAGGGGGGAGTATTGGTAATAGTATTTAGTATAATGTGGGGTATTGGAATAGTATATTAGTAGTAATAGTGGGAGTTTTGATAATATAGTAGTGTAGTATAGGGGAGTATTGGAAATAGTATATTATAGTAATATGGGAGTATTGAAATATGTATATAGTAATTGGGGATTGGAAATGTAGTATTAGTAGTAATAGGGGGAGTATTGGAAATAGTGTAGTAGTAGTAATTGGGATTTTGGGTTGTAGTAGTGTTAATATGGGTATTGGAAATAGTTGTATAGTAATACGGGATTTTGAAATATAGTAGTAGTAGTAATAGCGGGAGTATTGGTAATAGTAGTAGTAGTAGTAGTAATAGCGGGTGTATTGATAATAGTAGTAGTAGTAGTAATAGCGGGAGTATTGGTAATAGTAGTAGTAGTAGTAATAGCGGGAGTATTGGGTAATGTAGTATAGTAGATAATGGGGTGTATTGATAATGTAAGATGTAATAGGGGAGTATTGTAAAGTAGTAGTAGTGTAGTAAAATGGGTGTTTGAAAATAGTGTAGTATAGTAATAGTGGGAGTATTGGTAATAGTAGTAGTAGTAGTAATAGCGGGTGTTTGATATAGTAAGTTATATAGAAAATAGGGGGATATCGGTAATTAGTTAGAGAAATAGCGGTGTATTGAAATAGTAGTAGAGTAGTATATAATGGTTGTGGTGATATAGTGGTAATAGTAATATAGAAATTTGCAAAAAACGTTATGAAACGATTCTTTTGCCTAATATTAAAAATCTGTCATCTCATAAAGCCGTGAGCGCCGCGTTTTCTTTAATGACGTCATGGACAAAACGCAGTCGCTATAACTAAAAAAATATCTTCTCTTTCAAATACACATATAAAAACACAGAGAATATACATTTAATTAAACAAGAGAAAAATAGAGAGATATTTATAGCAACAACAAGAAATGTCCTGGTAAGCTACAACGAGATCATAAAACGCGATGTTCTTTGTGTGTTTAAAGGTTATTATAAAGCGGGCGATGAATGCAGCTTAGCTAATAGTCATGGGAAATGAGATTACGTGCCGGATAATGGCGAAAAAGAAGAAGAGAAAGGGGAGGAGGCAAGAAAGGTGTTGGGTGGTGAGGGGAGAGAGTGAGGGGAGAAGTGAGGGGGGGGAAGGGTTGGAGGAGAAGGAGAAAGAGAAGAGAAGGGGAGAGAGAGAAAAAGGGGAAAAGAGAGAGAGAGAAAAAGAGAAGGGGAAGAGAATGTCGGGGAAAGTAAGTTCTCGAGTTCATGGGCCAGGAGAGAGAGAGAGAGAGAGGAGAGAGGAAGAGAGAGAGAGAGAGGAAGAGAGAGAGAGGAGAGGAGAGAGAGAGAGAAAAGAGAGAGAGAGAGAAGGAAAGAGAGGAAGAAGAGAGAGGAGCGAGAAGAGAGAGGAAGAGAGAGAGGAGGAAGAGAGAAAAGGTTTCCTTACCACAAAACCGCTTTAGACAATTAAATTAAAACTTCCCCTCTGTCCTCTTTCACAACCGGGCACAAACCCACCGAAAAATTAAAAAAAAGGGGGGCAGAAACTCTCCCTGTGCCTCCTCCCTCCCATATCGTGTGAAAACCTTTTTCCTTTTGGCTTACTTTTTTAAATACTGACCTATTTATTTGACCCTTATTATTAATTGCCTTTATTTTTCAAGTACAGTAGCTTTTCTAAAGGGTTTTTGTTCTCTCCTTTTCTCTCTCTCTCCCCTCTCTCTCTCTCTTCTCTCTCCCCTCTCTCTCCTCTCTCTCCTCTCGTCTCGCTCCGCTCTCCCCTCTCTTCTCTCTCTTCTCCCCCTCCCCTTCTCTCCTCTCTCTTCTCTCTCTCTCGCTCTCCCTCCCCCTCCTCCGCTTCCTTTTCCTCTCTCTCTCCTCCTCTCCTCCCTCTCTCTCCTCTCTCCTCTCATCTTCCCCCCCTCTCCCCCCTTTTCTCTCTTTCCCCCCCCTTTCCCTTCTTTTTCTCCCCTCTCCTCTCCTCTCTCTCCTCTCCCCCCTTTTCCCCTTTTTTCTCCTCTCTTCCCGTTCTCTCTCCCCCCTCCCTTCTCTCTCTTCCCCCCTCCCCTCCTCTCTTCCCCCTTTCCCCCTCCCCCCCCTCCCTCTTCTTCTCCTTTTTTGTGGTTTTTTTCCCTTTTTTTTTTTTTCTTTTTTCATTTTAGTTGTAGTTTTTGTATAGTAGGGAGTAGGGAGTAGTGTAGTAGTTAGTATTTTAATGTATAGTTAGTATAATGAAGTGAAAAGTAATTTGTTTGAGAGTAATAATTAGTAGTAATTTGTAGGGTTTGTATTAAAAAAAAAGTAGTACTTAAATAGTAGTAGTTAGTAGTAAAAGTAGTAAAAGTATAGTAATATAGTAGTAGTAGAGTAGTATAGTAGTAGTAGTAGTAGTATATAGTAATATAGTAGAATGAGAGAAAAAAAAATAAAAGATTTGGGGGAATCACACTCTTGTCCTCATCGTTTTTCCATATCCTCATACTATCATCATCATCATTATCATTACTATTATTATCAGCCTTATTATCCTCATCACCATTACCAACACACTATTCCTATCCTACACAATCCAAAAAACCAAAAAAAAAATAATATCAATCAAAATAGCTTGCCCAACCAAAAAACAATAAAAAAAAAATAACTGGAAATCAAAATAGCATACATCCAAAAAAAATAATAATATATAAAGAAGCAAAGATCAAAAAATCCCCCGTTGCCAAAAAACCCCCCTCCCCCCCACCCCGGGAAAAATTTGCCTACATCCCGCAATCACTGAGGGCTTCCCCCCCTTTATCTGGGAGGCGGCGGGGACACGTCCAGCCCACTATGCTAGGGGCCGGGGGGCCCGCTTTTCCCCGTGGTGGTGGTGTGGTGGTGTTGGGGGGGGAGGGTGGTGATGGGGGTGGTGTTTGGGGGGGGTGGTGGTGGTGTAGGGGGGGTGGTGGGGGGTGTAGGGGGGATGTTTGGTAAAGGGGGGGGGGTGTGGTGCCCCGTTGGGGGGGGTTGTTGTGGTGGGGGTGGTGTTGGGGGGAGGGGGGTGGTGTGGTGGTGTAGGGGGGGATGGTGGGTGCGGGG
Source organism: Chionoecetes opilio (assembly GCA_016584305.1). Taxonomy (NCBI): domain Eukaryota; kingdom Metazoa; phylum Arthropoda; class Malacostraca; order Decapoda; family Majidae; genus Chionoecetes; species Chionoecetes opilio. The sequence continues at coordinate 37,171 of JACEEZ010019844.1, read as the reverse complement.
AGGGAGGGGGGTGGGCTTTTGCTGGGGGGGGTGGTTGTGGTGGGGGTGGTGGTTGGTATGGTGGTGGTTGTGGTGGGTTTTTCCCTTTTATTTCTCTCTTTTACTGTATTTCTCTTCCTCTCTCTCTCTCTCTCTCTCTCTCTCTTCTCCTCTCTTCCCTCTCTTCTCTCTCTCCTCTCTCTCTCTTCTTCTCTTTCTCTTTTTCTCTCTCTCTCTCTCTCTTCTTCTCTCTCTCCTCTCTCTCCTCTCTCTCTCTCTCTCTCCTCTCTCCTCTCTCTCTCTTCTCTCTCTCTCTCTCTCTTCTCTCTCCTCTCTCTCTCACCCTCTCTCTCTTCGTCCCCTTTCTCTCTCTCTCACTTCTCTCTCTCTCTCTCTCTCTCTCTCCTACTCTCTCTCCTCTCTCTCTCTTCTCTCTCTCTCTCCCCTCCTCTCTCTCTCTCTCTCTCTTCTCTCTCTCTCTCTCTTCCTCTCTCTCTCTCTTCTCTCTCTTCCTCCTCTCCTCTCTCTCTCCTCTCTCCTCTCTCCCTCCTCTCTCTTCTCCTCTCTCTCTCCTCTCTCTCTCTCTCTCCTCTCCTCCTCTCTCCTCTTCTCTCCTCTCTCTCCTCTCCCCTCTCTCTTCTCTCTCCTCTCTCTCTCGTCTCTCCCCTTCTCTCTCTCCATTTGATTCAGGTTTTAATTATGTTTTGTTTATTCGAGTATCCTTCCTCTTAGAAATTGTATTCACTATTGTTATTATTATTATTATTATTATTATCATCATCATTATTTTTGTTATCGGTGGTATCATTGTTGATATTAATATTATCATCATTATCATCCTTGTTAAATATTATCATTATCATTCTTACTGTCATTATTGTTTTTTGTTAGGAACTGCGGTTTTTTGGTGGGTTTTTTTCATTCTATTAATTATATGATATTTCTTTCCTTACTTATTTTCTAGATTCATCCCTCCTCTTTCAACTTTGCTATTCTTTCACCTCTATGGCTCTAGTACGTAGAAACTATAGTGGTAGAAAGTAGTCACACAGGCAGCCTCGTTTGGCCCAGTAGAGGTGTTGCTGTCTGTTATTCCTTTGTATTCCTCCTCCTCCTCCTCCTCCTCCTCCGCCAGTAAAAAGGCAAATATGATGTTGGGCTTTATTAAACGTAACTTTGAACATAAAACTCCGAAAGTAATGACAAAATTTTATACACGCCTTGGTTAGGGCCCACTTGGAATATGCGTTCAATTCGGTCCCTTGTTTCGAAAAAGTCAACCCAAAATTGGGTCAGTGCAAAGAAAGCAACCAAACAAATTCCATTTCTGCGAAATTCATCTTATAAGAAGCTGCGGAAACTTTAAAATGTTTTCCTTTAAAAGGGTCGTAGAATCCGTGGGGACTTGTAAAAACCTTTTAAAGTTTTCTAAAAGGTCTTGATGTCCCTAATAAAGGGGAAACCTTTTTCGAGCTTTAAAACTCAAGTGAAACAAAGAAAAAAGGGTTTAAAAAAAAAACAAAAGGGGGTAACGTTGCATCACCTTCTCCTTTAAAAATTTTTTTCCCAAATTTTAGAGCCCGTTTAAAACATGGAAACCAAGTTTACCTTACAAATGTTTTTTGGGACCCCAACCAATACTCCCCTTCAAAAACAACTTGGCGTCACGGGGTAAGAAAATTTTGGGTTTATTATTGGTCCCGAACCCCTTAACCCCCCTGCCCCCCGGGATGGGAATTAAAGGCCGTAGTGTTAGTGGAAAGTTGTAGTTTTTTTTTTCCCTTTTTATCCCTTCTTCTCCCCTTAGGAACTTTCCTTTTTTTCCCCTTTTACCCTTTGGGGAATGGGAAATCTTTTTCCCAAACTTTTTTCCTTAAAAGTATTTTGATGTTATTAGAAAAAGTTTCGGGGCAATCCCCCTCGCTATGGACCAATAGGTCCCCGGGTTTGGCCCCTGTTACCCTATGTAATCCTATGAAATTTCCTTTTTCCCCCTCCTCCCCCCTTTCCCCTCCTCCTCCCCCCTCCTCCTCCCTCCTCCCCCCTTCCCTTCCCCTCCCCCCCCCCTCGTCAGGAAAAAATGACCCCCGATAAAAGGTTTTTCCCTCACCCCTTTACCAGCCCAAATTTAAACTCTCGCTTTTTCTCACCTAACGTAATTTCTCATGTGAAATCGCCCCCCGGATTTTACTCAACCTCGACATGACCTGGTTTGCCCTATTATACCCCGCCCTTTTTGACCCCCAAAAAAAGGGCCCCCCGCCCCCGGGGGAAATAATGACTGAAGGGGGAGGGGGGAAGGGAAGGGAAATAGAAGGGGGAGAAAGAGAAAAAAAAAATTTGGGTTTAAGAGGTTTAGGAATTAGAAGGAAGGAGCCCCCGGGGGGGGGGAGGTTTTGAAATATTTTTTTTCGAGTCAAGAGGGGGAAAGGGGGGAGGAGGGGAGGAGGGGGGAAGGAGGGGGGAGGAGGGGGGAAGGAGGAGGGGGGGAGGAGGGGGGAGAAGTTAAAACCTTTTTAAAAAAGGGAAAAAAATAAAAATATAAAAAGAAAAGGGTTTTGTCAAAATAAATTGGGGAGGGGGTAGCAAGGGGTTTTAAAAGCGTCTCCAGTGGCGTTTTTCCCGGTGCCCTTTGGGGTTTCCGTCCCGATAAAAACCAAAATTTTTTCTCCGCCGTCGGGGGCCTAAGAAAAACCCACAGGGCGGGCCTATAAAGGGGGTGAAAACGGCCGGGATTTTGGCCTCCCCACCCGGGGGGGGACCCCCCCGGTAACCCCCAACCAAGGGGGTTTTCAAATTTTATAAAATTAAAATTTTTTAAATTTTTTTTCCCCCCCCTTTCCCAAAAACCAAACCGGGCGAGGGAAAACAAAAAGGGGGAGGAAACCCTGGGGTTTTACCAAATACCACCGGAACCTTTGGAAGGGGGGTACCTCCCTAATAAAACCTTTTAATATAAAAATTAAAAAAATTAAAAATATAATTATAAAAATAAAATAATTTTTTTTTTTTTTTAAGAAAGAAGAGAAGAAAAAAAAAAAAAAAAAAAATGTTTTAAAGGGGGTAAACTTTCCCTTAAAAATTACAGACGTAAGTTGGGTTTTTGAAATTTTTCTGCCCCAAACTTTCCCAACTTTTAAAACACCCCAAAATTAAATTAATTTTTACTTTCAAGTTTGGGTTTTATTTTCCCATTTTTTTTTGTATTAAATTAAGGGGAAAAGGGGGGGGGAAAAGGGGGGAAAAAATTTTGAAGAAGAAGAAGAAGAAGAGGAAGGTGGAGGAAGTATAAGAAGAAGAAGAAGAGGAGGAGGAGGAGGATGAGCCCTTTTTCCCCGTTTTTGGAAACTCCCGGTTAAAACACGCTTAGTAGCAGCATTAACGGGAAGGATCAGTAGCATAAAGGGAGTAGCTGTGTATTTTTTTGTTTTTGGGGTAATATTATCTTGATTTTGTTGAAAGGAAAAAACTTTTTTTCAGGGTGAAATTTTTTTGCCTGGGTGGGGTAAAAATCCCTTTTCTGAAAGGGACAGATTCAGTAACCCGGGTTTTGGGGCGCGTTCCCTTTTAACTTTTTGATTTGGTTTTTTTGGGTATCGATTTATGGTGAACGTTTGATGTTTTGATATTTGTTTAAAACTAAAAAATCTATCGTTCATCTTTTTTTGTTAAAATAAATAGATAAATACTATCGTTATTTTTCATTATTATTATTAAATTTTTATTTTTTATTAATACCCTTTTTTGTTATTATTTTATTTTTGTCATTTTTTTTTTTCATTATTTTTATTTTCTTTGATTTTACTATGCAGCATTTTCACTTGTTATTATCATTATCATTTCCAGTATTAGTATTAGTAGTATTAGTTTTTGTTTAGTAGTTTTGGGGGAGTGGTTATATTTTTTTGTAAACAACAAAAAGCGTAGCATAGTAGTATGGGAAATTCTATGGTAGTATTTTTATTAGTAGTGGTAGTAGTAGTAGTAGTATTTGTAGTAGTAGTGGTGGTAAATAGCATTTGTAGTAAAAGTAGTAGTATTAAATTTGGGAGTGTAGTAGTAGTAGTTGGTGGTAGTAGCAGTAGGAAATATAGTAGTGTAGTAGGAGTAGTAGTAGTATAGTAGGAAAAAAATAGTAGGAGTAGTAGTTATTTTCCTTTCCCCCTACCCCTTCAAAAACACTATCTTTCAAAAGTCTCATTTAACTTGTCAACACTAGATTGATAACATATATTACACATAAGAACAACCTGACACTATTTATCACTTTGGAACATCCTGCCTCTGGGGTCCCTTGCTTACTGGAGGTGTTTTAATGCCCAGGGTGGAAGATAAAGGGCCCCAGGTCCCTCGCGGGCCTTTTTTTGGTGTTTGTGTGTGTGGGGGGGGGGGGGGGGGGGGGGGGTGGGGGGGGGGGGGGGGGGGGGGGGGGGATGTTTCTCGTTCCTTTTAAATTTACTTATCATAGAGATTATTTTTAAAGATTACTTTGGTTTTTTTTTAAACCCGCGTGCTCACCACCACCTAAAAGGGGGGAAAGTGATGTAACCACCACACTAAACCCGGGGGAATAGTTTGCTAACCACCACACTACCGGGGGATTGATGATAACCAAACCCCACTACCGGGGGAATAGTGGGTGATACCACCACTACCGGGGTAATAGTGATGCTAAACCAAACCAAAACTAAAACCGGGGTAAAAAGTGATGCTAAACCCCCCACACTAACCCGGGGGAAAAAAATGTTCTAAAACCCCCACACTACCGGGTAGGAAAATTTAGCCCCACCCCCACACTTTTCCGGGTAATAGTGATGTAAAACCCCCCAACTACCGGGGTTTAAAAGTGATGCTAAACCCCCCACCTACCCGGGGGAATAGTGATTTCCCCCACCACACTAACCCCGGGGGAAAAAGGATGCTAAACCCCAAAAACTACCGGGGGAAAATTTTATGCTAAACCCCCACACTACCGGTTTTAAGTGATTTTTTCCCACCCCCACAACCGGGGTTAAAAGTGATGCTCCAACCCCCCACACTACCCGGGGGGAAAAGTGATGCTAAACCCCCACCTACCGGGGTAAAAAGTATGGGTAAACCCCACACTACCGGGGGGAAAAAGGGGATGTAAACCCCACACTACCGGGGTAATAGTGGTGAAAAAACCACTCACACTAAACCCGGGGGAATAGTGATGAAACCACCCCCCAAATACCGGGGTAATAGTGGGGTAACCACCCCACTCCCGGGGGAAAGTGTGCTTAAACCCCCACACTCCCGGGGTTTAAAAGTGATGATAAACCCCCACACTACCCGGGGGTTTTTAGTGATTTAAACCCCCACAAATACCGGGGGAAAAAGGGGATGTCCCCCACCAAAACTACCGGGGGAATTTGTGATGCTCACCACCCCACCCCACCGGGGTTTAAAAGTGGGGTTTCTAACCCCCACACTACCGGGGGATAAATGATGCTCACCCCCCCACAAACCCGGGGGAAAAAGTGGTGTTAAACCAAACCCCACCCACCGGGGGGAATAGTGATGTAAACCCCCCACTACCGGGGTAATGTGATGCTCACCACCACACTACCGGGGTAATAAGTGATGCTCACCACACACTACCGGGGTAATAGTGATGCTCACCACCACACTACCGGGGGTAATAGTGATGCTAACCACCAACTACGCGGGTAATAGTGATGCTAACCACCACACTACCGGGGTAATAGTGATGCTAACCACCACACTACCGGGGTAATAGTGATGCTAACCACCACACTACCGGGGTAATAGTGATGCTAACCACCACACTACCGGGGTAATAGTGATGATAACCACCACACTACCGGGGTAATAGTGATGCTAACCACCACACTACCGGGGTAATAGTGATGATAACCACCACACTACCGGGGTAATAGTGATGCTAACCACCACACTACCGGGGTAATAGTGATGCTAACCACTACACTACCGGGGTAATAGTGATGCTAACCACCACACTACCGGGGTAATAGTGATGCTCACCACCACACTACCGGGGTAATAGTGATGCTCACCACCACACTACCGGGGTAATAGTGATGCTAACCACCACACTACCGGGGTAATAGTGATGCTAACCACCACACTACCGGGGTAATAGTGATGATAACCACCACACTACCGGGGTAATAGTGATGCTCACCACCACACTACCGGGGTAATAGTGATGCTAACCACCACACTACCGGGGTAATAGTGATGATAACCACCGCACTACCGGGGTAATAGTGATGCTAACCACCACACTACCGGGGTAATAGTGATGCTAAAGATAATAACGGTAATGACTATGATGATAGTAGTAATGATAATGACAATGATGATAATAATAACGTTAACCAAAGTAAAAGCCATCAGTGTCAACATTACGTTAGCAGCAGTAATGGAAGTAACAGTGGTACAGTTACAGTACTATGGTAACAGTAGCCTACTCTAGTAACAGTACTCTCGTAACAGTACTCTCGTAACAGTACTCTCGTAACAGTACTCTCGTAACATTACTCTAGTAACAGTACTCTCGTAACAGTACTCTAGTAACAGTACTCTCGTAACAGTACTCTCGTAACAGTACTCTAGTAACAGTACTCTCGTAACAGTACTCTCGTAACAGTACTCTAGTAACAGTACTCTCGTAACAGTACTCTCGTAACAGTACTCTAGTAACAGTACTCTAGTAACAGTACTCTAGTAACAGTACTCTCGTAACAGTACTCTAGTAACAGTACTCTCGTAACAGTACTCTCGTAACAGTACTCTCGTAACAGTACTCTAGTAACAGTACTCTCGTAACAGTACTCTAGTAACAGTACTCTCGTAACAGTACTCTAGTAACAGTACTCTAGTAACAGTACTCTCGTAACAGTACTCTAGTAACAGTACTCTCGTAACAGTACTCTAGTAACAGTACTCTAATAACAGTACTCTCGTAACAGTACTCTAGTAACAGTACTCTCGTAACAGTACTCTCGTAACAGTACTCTAGTAACAGTACTCTAGTAACAGTACTCTCGTAACAGTACTCTAGTAACAGTACTCTCGTAACAGTACTCTCGTAACAGTACTCTCGTAACAGTACTCTAGTAACAGTACTCTCGTAACAGTACTCTCGTAACAGTACTCTCGTAACAGTACTCTCGTAACAGTACTCTCGTAACAGTACTCTCGTAACAGTACTCTAGTAACAGTACTCTAGTAACAGTACTCTCGTAACAGTACTATGGTAACAGTAGCCTACTCTAGTAACAGTACTCTAGTAACAGTACTCTAGTAACAGTACTCTCGTAACAGTACTATGGTAAACAGTAGCCTACTCTAGTAACAGTACTCTAGTAACAGTACTCTAGTAACAGTACTCTCGTAACAGTACTATGGTAACAGTAGCCTACTCTAGTAACAGTACTCTAGTAACAGTACTCTAGTAACAGTACTCTCGTAACAGTACTATGGTAACAGTAGCCTACTCTAGTAACAGTACTCTCGTAACAGTACTCTCGTAACAGTACTCTAGTAACAGTACTCTAGTAACAGTACTCTCGTAACAGTACTATGGTAACAGTAGCCTACTCTAGTAACAGTACTCTAGTAACAGTACTCTAGTAACAGTACTCTCGTAACAGTACTATGGTAACAGTAGCCTACTCTAGTAACAGTACTCTAGTAACAGTACTCTAGTAACAGTACTCTCGTAACAGTACTATGGTAACAGTAGCCTACTCTAGTAACAGTACTCTAGTAACAGTACTCTCGTAACAGTAGTAGGTGGTCGGCGCCAAGATGGCAGGCGCGGCACCCACCGCAGGACAGGTGCGCCGGGTGGAGGCAGGCAGGCAGGCCACGCCCCCCCCTCCCCCCCCGACACCTGAGGCTCTTAATTAACTCCTCGTAATACCTGATAGACAGCCTTCCTCCTACCCTCCCTCCCTCCCTTCTCTCCTTCCCTTCTCTCCCTCCCTCCTAGCTAGCCTTTGCCGCTCTTCGGAAATATATCCCAGGTTTTCAAGATGGCTGCCTGGGATCAATACGGTCACGCTCCCACTCCCAGGGCGATGGCGGGGCGCTCCTGTGTTCCCTGGGCGTCACCATCACCAGGCTGTTCCGGGGGCGCCGTGGGGAGGGGGGGGATTCGGATTTTTTTTTATGCTTAGTATTTTTTTTTTACTGTTGAAATGTGATTTTTGTGTTATTGTTGTTGTTGTTTTATTGTTGTTGTTGTTATGATTCCATTGTTAGGATAATTTTTGTTTTATGTTATTATTATTTTAATTTCTTTATTATTATTGTTGTTATTACTATTATTATTTGTATTATTATCGCTATCATTATTATTATTATTATTATTATTATTATTTATATTATTATTATTAATAGTATTATTATTATTATTATCATTATTATTATTATTATTATTATTATCACTATCATTATTATTATTATTATTATTATTATTATTATTATTATTATTTTCAGCATCATTATTGCTAGCATTCTTCTTATCAATATTTCTTCATCAATATTATGTTTTTTATTATAATTACGAGCCTCACATTTTTCTTTCCGTACCAGGACTCACGTTTATTTCTTTTTCAAACATCTAACAATATTTACTAATTACTTTATTGTACTAACTACGATTATATTTCATTTGAATCATCGTATCGATTTCTTACCCCAAATATTTTATCTTCATGCTATTGTTTTTGTTCTACATCAACACGTCATTGTTATTTGTATACTTCAATTGTATCTCTAAGCTTTCTTTTTCCTATTTTTACAAACCTATACACTTCATTTTATCACTGACTCAATTTTACTCTATTCAATTATTTATATATATACATACACACTGCATTATATTTTTCACTTCAATTTTATCTCCAAGTTTTATTTATATATATATTATTTTTTTGCTACAAAGACACTTCATTCTATTTTTTTTACCTCACTTCTACCTGCAAACCTTATTGATTTTTTTGTTGCTACCGTTACACTTCATTTTATCTTCTCCTTCCATTGTACTAGCATCTTCAAGCTTATTCAATGTTATATTTCTCCACTTTATATACACTTCATGGGGTTAGTATTATTTTCCTTACCATTAATCTTTCTACATATCCCTTCATCATACTTCTTTCACTACACATTATAACATTATAACGCATAACAATATACTGCCTCCAGATAATAACAAACCCGCGCGTCGCCTCGCCAAGTCAGCCTCGTTCATATCCACTCACGCGTGAAATGAATATAGTATTTACTTATCAATTTCCCGCCTCCCCGTCGTTCCTCATACATGAATGCCCATCTGTGACGCGTTGTTATCGAGACGACACGAAGACTTTTGCAATTAGTAGGAGACGCGTACGTTTGACCCCTTCACGCTCAGATCTTTCCTTTGCTATGAACAATTGTATGTTGTCGAGTCATAAAATTACGAAAAGTAACTGAATATACCAAATTAGTTAGTGGACAGGGATACTAAACAGGTCATATCTATAAAATATTGCTTATATTCACTAAAAATCGTCTAATGGTACCCAAATTACTAAGGAAATTACGTTCTGGGTCTCAAGGAGTTAAAGAGGAAGTTTATGTTTGAGTGAGACTTGACACGAAAAATGTGTCAGTAGTAATAATAGTAAAAAGGT
>JACEEZ010019844.1:20000-22500 GCA_016584305.1 Chionoecetes opilio | reverse complement strand
ACACTTTTTTTGTTTCTTGTCGCACAGGGTCAAGGAGTTCCCCAGGATGGGTTTACGAGCCTTCGATTGTGTCTTTAATAGTTTAGTGTCAGTTAGTGTCGGTTTTTTAAATTCTTTGGTGAGTTTGATATGTCCTTTACACTTTCTTTCTCTGTTTCTTCTCTCTGATGTGTAATATAATAATATATACCTTAATATCGAGGTATATATATTTTTTATGTATCTTTTAAAGGATTATTTATATTTTATCTAGTGTCGATTTTTCTTGTGGTTTTTTTCAGCCTCGCGTATTGTACTTGATGTATATTTATGGAAAAAAATCAAGTCTCTTTTGGAAGGTGTATGGTATCGGCAAGGCTATTTTTTGTTTTCCTTCATCCATACATATCAGAACCAGGTTTTCCGTGTGTGGAGGCACTGTGGAATTTCCCTTGCCTGTATATTCTCGTTAAAATGTCTAGATGTTTCAAGCCTTTTTTCTCATCTTTTCAGTGACGTGCAATAGTGATGAAGGAAGTAGTGAAGCTCTTCGTAATCTCCCCTTCAGTGGTAAGTACCGATTTTTTGTACTTATTAATTATATTCAGACTTGCAGGTGGACTAGACGTTCTTTGGGATCGTTTTTGGGTTATCTTCTTATCCTTCTTATCGTTATATTATTTCTTAAGGTCTTTGGTCTTACAAGCTGTTGGTCTTCGTGTTAGAGTTTCCGTGTTAATGGGTTACATTAGTTTTTTTTTTTTTTTTTTTTTGCTGTGGCTAATTGGAGGTTTATGTTGCTGGCGTCAGGTGTGTTGCGGCGTGTGAGGCTCAGTCTTGTGTTGCCTGGCGTGTGTTGCGGGAGGTGAGTCTCGGTCTTGTGTTGCTTGAGGTGTGTTTCCTCCTGGCCTGCGGATGAAGGGAGAAGGAGGGTATAAGATTTCTTTTTTTTACATCACAAAGGACTGGCCAATGGCAAAAACAGAAGTACCCAAAACCTCGCTCAATAGCCAGTATTATTAGTAGTACCCTAAGTAACAGTGCGAAGGTTGTAATTAATGGTGTTACTGCTACTGCCTATATGCTACTTGCTGTTCCTTGGGCTACTACTTAAGTACTATAATCAATTATGACAGATTGTATGACAGTACCAGGTCGAAATCGAATCCCTGGACACGGCGTCCTAGCCACCTCACCACACGGAGGCTACACTCTCAGAAAAAAAGGGTAGGAAAAGGGTAGAAAAAGGGTATTTGTAGTGATGAAATACTGCTACCCTTTTTCTACCTTACAAATCTACCCTTTTCGGATGGACGCAAATATACCCTTTACCAACCCTCTCGTCTAAAAAAGGGTAGATAAAGGGTAGATGAAGGGTATAATCGGCAGCATCTACCCTCCAGCCTGGACATAGGGTTTAAAAAGGGTAGTGATGGTGCTATGTAACAATTCTACCCTTAATGTACCCCTTATTTCTGAATGTATAATAGGTAATGACATGCACCCCTACATAATTGTATCATTACCCCAACCTCATCTCGGTGGGGGTGCATCACTAGCATGCTACCCCCATTTAGTATCATTTAACTTGGGAGATATTCTGAACACTTTTTTTTACTGAACGGTAAGCGACGAGGAACAAGCTTGGAAAAAGAAAGGATGTTTTTTGGTAGTTTTTCTGATCTTGTTTTTTTATTTGTATCCCACTTCCACTTCTCTTCCCTCCTCCCTCCTCCTCCTCCTCTTCTTCCTCCTCCTCCTCCTCCTCCTCCTCCTCCTCCTCCTCCTCCTCTCCTCCTCCTCCTCCTCCTCCTCCTCCTCCTCCTCCTCCTCCTCCTCCTCCTCCTCCTCCTAACCCTTCTACTTATGAGAGCCTTGGAGCTAAGAAAGTGGAGTGGGTCTTTCTTAATCTCTTCTCTTCCTCTTCCTCCTCCTCCTCCTCCTCCTCTCCTCCTCCTCCTCCTCCTCCTCCTCCTCCTCCTCCTCCTCCTCCTCCTCTTGAGCTTCCGTATTCTTCTTTATGCTCTGTCTCTTCTTTTTTGTCTTAGTTTTGTTTTTGCAGCGGTTTTCTTTTCTTCTTTTTCCCCTTTCCATCTTGTGTGTTTGTCTGTGCGCATATTTTTTCCCTTATTTTTGGCCAATCCATGTTTTTATTTTCCTTCCTATTTTGTTCTTAGTTTACCGCTGGCATATTTGATTGTATTTGCTCATCTCTCTCTCTAGCTCTCTCTCTCTCTCTCTCTCTCTCTCTCTCTCTCTCTTCTCTCTCTCTCCTCTCTCTCTCTCTCTCTCTCTCTCTCTTTCCTCTCTCTCTCTCTCTCTCTCTCTCTCTCTGTTTGTCGCATATTTTCCCTTTTTTCTGCCTAATCCCTCTCCTTCTCTCCTTTTCTCCATCTCTCCTCTCTCTCTCTTTCCACACCCTCTCACTTGTCTCTCCTGTTTCCTCATCTCTCTCTCCTCTCTCCAAACCCTCTCACTGTCTCTCCTTCCTCCATCCATCCGTCTCTCCATCTTTCCAACC
>JACEEZ010019844.1:10000-15000 GCA_016584305.1 Chionoecetes opilio | reverse complement strand
ACACACACAACACACACACACACACACACACACACACACACACATACACGCACACACACACACCCTGTCACTCTGCCAGAACGCCTTTGCTCCGCCCTGTCGCGAAAAAAACCTACATAAAAAATAGAACAGAACGGAAAGACGGAAAGTGAAGAGAGCGAACCGTATTAAACCACACGCAAATTAGTCTGTATTTTAGGTTGTCAGGATTTTAAGGAGGTTTTTTTTCTTCCCATACAATCTTATACATTTCCATACACCATACATACATTTATACGCTATAGAAGAGCTTGCAGGGGGCTTTAATACACACACATCATGTAACAAGAATATGAGTGAAAGGAGGGAGTAGAAACATTATATAGAAGGTAATTTGTTTTGCCCATACAGTCTTATACATTTTGAAACATCATACATACATTTATATACATAGGAGAGCTCGCACGCCTCTTCAAACATACACAAACATCATTTAACTGCAATATAGGTAAAGGGAGGGAGTAGAAACATATATACAAAGGCGTTTCCTATATATATGAGAGAGAAAATATTATAAAATCACGAATATTCACCCTTGGGAAGGAATATTTGTGAGGCGAGACACGTAAAAACAAAGTCTCGTTTACACATGCGTTGGTTTCCTAATTCTCCTCCTTACGTCGTGTGTTTATGCCCTCGCGTGTCCTCCTAACGCAGTCCTCGAGTGAAATATGGGGCATAATTTTCGCCTTTATTATGTGTCGCGTCAAGGCATTCAGTGATTCTTAAAGGCGGATCGTCGTGGTTTTACTCTTGCTCGAAATTTATAGCGAGGTGGAGAGGGGTGGGGTAGTGGTGGTAGAAGTGGATGGGCGTGTGGGTGTAGTGGTGGTGGAAGTGGGTGGGTGTGCATGGGTGGTGATGAGGATGTGTTAGGAGAAAGGGGTGATGAATAAAAGAGAGTAAAAGATGATGGACTGGATGAGTAACGATGAGGACATGAGTTGAGATATTCACAGTATGCCGTACTAAACACACACACACACACACACACACACACACACACACACACACACACACACACACACACACACACACACACACACACACACACACACACACACACACACACACACACACACACACACACACACACACACACACACACACACACACACACACACACACACACACACACACACACACACACACACCTCATGCTATCCCAAAATACCTACACCACGTTCATATTAAGACCAACTCGTCATCTTCCTCTTCCTCCTCCTCCTCCACGCTTCCCCACACCTTTGCCAACGCCACCTCGTAACTTACCTACAGGAGGAACAATACTTCAGACCCTCTCCCCACCCTTGCCTCCCTGCTACAAACTTATGATCACAAACAAATTAAGAAACACCCGAATTTCCACCTAATAGATGTTTTCCCTGAAGTGGATGGGTTCATATGTTTGAGAGGAGCGTCGAGTGTTAACACCTGGACGTCAGAAGGACTCCGGTTACATGTGTAGTCGCTCAAGTGTTCGTAAGCCTGATGGATACATGTATAGCGTGTGCGAGTTTGTATCAGACTGTTTTTGATTATAGTGTTCAAAGCTAATCGTTCTGGGAGATTAGTGTGTGTGTGTGTGTTTATGTGTTTATGTGTGTGTGTGTGTGTTTATGTGTGTGTGTGTGTGTGTGTGTGTGTGTGTGTGTGTGTGTGTGTGTGTGTGTTTGTTATTGTGGTGTGTGTGTGTGTGTGTGTGTGTGTGTGTGTGTGTGTGTGTGTGTTTATGTGTTTATATGTGTGTGTGTGTGTGTGTGTGTGTGTGTGTGTGTGTGTGTGTGTGTGTGTGTGTGTGTGTGTGTGTGTGTGTGTGTGTGTGTGTGATTAATAGTATTGGTGTGGAGGAAGAAAATGTTGTGGCCAGTATAGTGCGGGCCTGTTTTTAGGACGGATGTATCAATGTTGTTGTTGTTGTTGTTGTTGTTCCTGTTTGTTGTCTAGTTGGTTTGTGTTGTGGTGCGTCCGTTCAGCCACAGGTATGGTACGGGTACGGAAGGTCACAGGGACAGGTGAGGTAGGCGGAAGGTACGGGTGGTGTGTGGTAACCCCCCTCTCTCCCCTTCCTCAAGCATCGCCGTGGCATCCTGAGTTGGTATAATGTATAGATGTGGGTTTCGTATGAGCGGCATTGTGGTATAGTATCGTAGCTTTGTGGCCGGCGGGGCTGGGCGGGGCGAGGATGAGCCGCCCCCTCAGACCCCCCCCCCCAATCCTGCCGCTATCTCGCCGGCCGGGTCATGTGTCCTGGGCTGCCCTCGTCGCGTCAGCAGGGTGCATGTGGGAGATACAGTACACAAGGTTCACGTCACCACGACACACTGACGGGCCGGTAATTTAGTACTAGCAATACTGGGTGTCTAGGAGGCACTGCGCGGCGACGTGTGTGTGTGTGTATGGGTGGGCGTGGATGTCTTGGGTAGTGAGGGCGGATGTGGGCGGACAGCTGGCATGACACACTGTCACTCTCGTCTAATGCTACAAACATTGTCGCACAAACACCACCACACTGAGCCAGGGCGGAGCGGCAGGCGCGGGGCGCCGCGGTGCCTGGCGCCTCGTCCATCACCGCCTCACCCTGACACGTCACCGTGGTGGCCGGGGCTTACCTGTGCGGGGCGTCCGGTGTCCGGTGGTCCTTCCTTCCGCTGCTGCTGCCTGCAGGGGCACTCCGCGTTGCGCCGTGCCCGTCCCACCGCCGTGTCCTGCCGGGGCTGGGCCGCGCCACGGGTCACGGGTCTGCGGTGCGATCAGGCAGATTCGCACTGCGCGTCTCTTTCCGATTATCTGCCGCCGGTAAGGGAAACCATCGGCCCGAGTTCACTTTGGCACATCTCATTCAGTATTTGTAATCCCAACGGAGGCACTGGGCTGACGACCCTCGCGGGGCGGGGCCAGGCGGGCGGGAGCCACCGCCCCGCTGCCTGGTTGGCCGGCGGGCGGGCGGCGCGCGGCTGGCCCCGCCCCGCGGCCCGCGCCTTCCGGGCCACAATGATGTATGGACTCACGAACTCACGCGTCCATAGGTTCAGTATCTAATTATTTTATCTCTCCCTCGCCCAGCACTCACTGATAAATTTTGGGATTGTGGGAACAGACCGTCCATTACCGGACAACAACCGCGGGCGGTAACGAGGAGAGTGGGCGGCCAGCATTGCCGCGCCGCCGCCGCCGCCGCGACACCCGCAGCACGGCGATCAGTGTTGCCAGCTGCTGCCATTAAAAGCATACCTTAATTACCTGCAAGACCTGTGCCGCCCGCACCATTACCCCACACGCCCTCGGCCCACCACCCACCTCCACCACACCGCCCGCCCCGCCCCGCCCCGCCCCGCCCCGCCCCGCCCCGCCCGTCACCCTAAGCCACGCGGGCGAGCGCCGCCGAACACGTCGCGGGTTCCCGCCAATTAAAGAAGCATGTGAGTGCAAAGCGATGTTGGTGACGGACGGAAAAAGTCAAGGCGATGTTCAGAGGACGATGGGCGGCGTCCTCCCGCCCACTCCCACCCACTCCCACCCGGGGGAACACCCTCCGCCCCCACGCCCACGGGGGATTCATGGGTCTCAGGAATTCGTGTCTGTAAAAAGTTATCCGATGGCCCCAGGTGTGGGCCGGGGACGCGGGTTTTATGGCCAGGACCGGGAGGGGAGGGGGGGGGGGGGCTGAGGCACGTACTGAAGAATGTATGTCTGACTATCCGTCTATTTGGCTATATCTGTCTCTCTATCTATCACCTGTGAGATAGATAGATATATAATAGATATCATGGACACACACCCACATACCACAGCCACAAATCAAAATTCACCTGTATCAATCAATCTCAAGATCAAAGCTTCACCTTTGACCTGACACACACACACACACACACACACACACACACACACACACACACACACACACACACACACACACACACACACACACACACACACACACACACACACACACACACACACACACACACACACACACACACACACACATGAAAAAAAGTTCATCATCGTATCGCCGCACCTTTCCCTGCCCTGCTAAACAAAGACAGCAGGTGGCACAGGCGGCAATCACTTCATCACACAAACCAAATCTGTCCCTTCACATACTTTGCAACAATTACCTTCAACGCAAAGTAGTCATAAGTAATGTGATAAAAACTAGAAACAAGGATGTTTTCTACCTGAAGACTCATTCTGTGGACAGGTCAGCGCCCTTTGTATATACCCTTAGCCTTACTTCTACTTACCTGTCCTCCTGAAGGTTAAAAACTAGTACTAGGTGCATGGGAGGAGGTTCAGGAATAGTCACCGCACGTTAAGTTGGCGAAAATGGGACCCCCTTCACTCCCCCCTAATATACCGAACGCACGGGACTAGCTGAGGTGTTGGGTGTTGGTGCTGTAGGGCGAAACAACAACTTAGAGTAAGATATTCTCACCCAATTCACCCAACACCTAGCCAATCCGTGCGTTCGGAAGGGGGGAATGAAAGTGATGGGGCTTGATTTTCGCCAACTTAACGTGCGGCGACTTAATTTTTTTTATAGTTACAGTTCCCTTCAGGTAAGATTTTCCACCTGACTCCTGATGGTAAAGTCTTGTTATGGACGCACTCAAGACCACCTACTGTTTTTATTTAGTTTTTTTTTCTTCTATCCTTCATGTCTCCCTTTCTCTTTATCTCTCCCGGTCTGTGTCTCCTATTATTTTTTTCTTGAGAATTGTGAGTTGGGTCGATAAGGCGGCGTGTACGTGGGCTTCGTGCATCGTATTGGACCAGGTTTTAACAGTGACAAGGAAATGCTTTTGTTCATCACCGACTCGCCTTTGTTTGTTGTGTACAGAGAGAGGGGGAGAGAGAGAGAGAGAGAGAGAGAGAGAGAGAGAGAGAGAGAGAGAGAGAGAGAGAGGAGAGAGAGAGAGAGAGAGAGAGAGAGAGAGAGAGAGAGAGAGAGAGACAGA
>JACEEZ010019842.1:49781-91498 GCA_016584305.1 Chionoecetes opilio | reverse complement strand
AAACGCATGGGACTCGCGCGTGGTGACCCCCGGGGTGGCGTGTAGGGTGGCGAGGCGACGCGCCCCCCGGCTTATGCCCCCAATGATTGATTGATTGATTGACTACTACTCTCGACCTGTGACGGGCTGTGTTTTCAGTTAGGGTCCTGACAGCTAGTGACCACCATCGGGATTTAAGGTACCAGGGGTCATGCTGCAGGAGGCATTGAAGTTTTACGGCGTCCTACATGGAAAGTACACAATCCGCAGTGGATTGAACGGAGCTGGGCCTTTGACTGCTGCCTCCCAAGAAAGCGCCAGGCAAGGCTCCCGCACCACCCCTTGAAACCTCCACACTGTGTTCACACCATTACAAAACACACATAACATGGACCAATCTATCAAGCACTAAACCTACCCCCACAAACTAGTAGTAGTTAGCCATAGATTACAGCTTTCAACTTTCCTAAACAAATTCCATGCAGTTCTTCTATTTGCATGGTATCACCTCTTTTCAGGCCAGCTTCGGCTGGAGGGATGGGTGGGTGGGGAGGAGCCTTCTACTTCCTATCCTTTCTCTCTTATTATCTAGTTAGTGTATTTGTGGTTAAAGCAAACAGTCCTTGTAAGGACCTATCGGTCTGTTGCTGTTTGTGTTTCCTTTGTATTCCTTTATATTCTCCTCCTCCTCACTGTGTTCACACCATTACAAAAAAACAAAACATGACCTATCTATCAAGCACTAAACCTACCCCCAAAAAACTAGTAGTAGTTAGCCATAGATTACAGCTTTAAACTTTCCTCACAAATTCCATGCAGTTTTTCTATATTGCATGGTATCACTTCTTTTCCGGCCAGTTTTCGGCTGGAGGGATGGGTGGGGTGGGGAGGACCTTCTACTTCCTATCCTTTCTCTTTTAAATACTAGTTAGTGTAGTGTAGTTAAAGCAAACAGCCTTGTAAGGACCTATCGGTTTGTTGCTGTTTGTGTTTCCTTTGTATTCCTTTGTATTCCTCCTCCTCCTCTCTACCAGCGCGTCACCCCTGTCTTGTTACTGTCAAAGTGGCAGGAGTTAGTATCTCTCTCTCTCTCTCTCTCTCTCTCTCTCTCTTTTCTCTCTCTCTCTCTCTCTCTCTCTCTCTCTCTCTCTCTCTCTCCTCTCTCTCTCTCTCTCTCTCTCTCTCCTCTCTCTCTCTCTCTCTCTCTCTCTCTCTCTCTCTCTCTCTCTCTCTCTCTCTAATGAGATTAGGTAATGAGTTTAAATGGGTTTACCTCTCAAAACACTAAATTTTAAACTCCAACCTCACATGGATTCGTCCCCAGTTTTCCACTGAATTAGCAGTCTACCATATCTGTCAGAACATTTACAATGCACTGGACAATAAAATGCTACAAATAACAGTTTTTTGTGACCTCACAAAAGCATTTGACACAATTTCTCACACAATCTTATTACACAAATTATCTATTTATGGAATACGTGGTAATGCTCACGGTTCAAAAGTTATTTAAGTCATAGAAAGCAATATACATCATATAATAATACATCATCTTCTTATAATCACATCACATGTGGAGTACCCCAGGATTCAATTCTTGGTCCTGTATTTTTCTTAATATACATAAATGACATCATTCGTAGCAGTAATAAAC
Source organism: Chionoecetes opilio (assembly GCA_016584305.1). Taxonomy (NCBI): domain Eukaryota; kingdom Metazoa; phylum Arthropoda; class Malacostraca; order Decapoda; family Majidae; genus Chionoecetes; species Chionoecetes opilio. The sequence goes on along the minus strand of JACEEZ010019842.1, from coordinate 89,865 downwards.
TTAAATTCATACTTTTCGCTGATGATACCACAATCTTCATTCAAGGCCACAATCTTGAAAATATTACAATTACATTGAATGAAGAATTAAATAAAGTTTCAAATTGGATTAAGAGCAACAAGTAAACTTTAAATATTAATAAAACCTGCTTTATGGTTTCCAGTCCCCTTATGACTCAGCCAGTACACACACAAATACAGATAAATAATCTATCATTACATGAGGTTTGCGAATTTAAATTTCTAGGGATATATATAAATAGTAAGTTGAAATGGAAAGAACATATTGATATGGTGAAATCTAGGATATCGTTATACACAGGCATACTTTACAGACTAAGGCACTATTTGAATGTAAAATGTTTACTACAAGTTTATTTTACCCTAATATATCCACATCTTTTATATTGTTCATCTTTATGGGGAGGTGCCTATAAAACCTTCATTGACAGCCTCTTTATTAGTCAGAAAAAGTTGTTACGTGTTATGTTCTTTAAAAATCGTTATGACCATACCATCAGTATTTTCCAAGACTTGAAGTTATTAAAGCTTCCAGATATCATACTCCTTCAAACCAATCTTTTTGTACATAAATCCATACACTCTTTACCTTTAGACCTTGGCTTTAGAGCAATACCCTACAATGTAACCCGAAGACCACATGATTTACGTATACCATTGTGCAGGACATCACATGCACAACAGAGTATCTTGTCAAGAGGAACTAAAAGCTGGAACAACTTACCAGAACATTTTGTTACTGATGAAAACTTAAGATCTTTCAAACGTAACTTGATAAAAAGCATGCTTGACAAATACAATGAAAATTTATACGCTTTACAACCATAAATGTCATATTGTGTATTTTTAAATTTCACTGTTATGTGGGTTTTTTTTTACATTATTGGCCATTGCACATTATTCCAAATGATAGGATAGATTTTTTTTTTTTTTTTTTTTTTTTTTTTTTTTTTTCTTTGCGTTTTTTTTTTATGGTTATTAAGAATTTTTTTTTTATGCATTTAAAATGATTGGTTTACTATTGTTAACTTCCATATTATCACCCATAAAATGTTATATATTCTAAATGGCCTGACCAGTCCCTTGCTATGTTATTATGTATTATAGCTATCAGGTCCTATAAAAGCTTCGGCTTATTGGACCTGGCTTTATCACTATATGTAATATGTTCATATGTACAAAACTACATGGCCAAATAAATATATCAATATCAATATCTCTCTCTCTCTCTCTCTCTCTCTCTCTCTCTCTCTTTCTCTTTCTCTTTCTCTCTCTCTCTCTCTCTCTCTCTCTCTCTCTCTCTCTCTCTCTCTCTCTCTCTCTCTCTCTCTCTCTCTCTCTCTCTCTCTCTCTCTCTCTCTCTCTCTCTCTCTCGGCTCTCACCGTCTATAATAATATAAGCGAAAGTGTGTGTGTGTGTGTGTGTGTGTGTGTGTGTGTGTGTGTGTGTGTGTGTGTGTGTGTGTGTGTGTTGTGTGTGTGTGTGTGTGTGTGTGTGTGTGTGTGTGTGTGTGTGTGCTCCAGGTGCCGCCCCCTGTAGCGGAATCCCCTCATATGGCACAGTTTTGGAACCGGCTCGAGCAGGGAAAGGTTTTAAGCCCATTTATGAGATGATCCGATCCCTTTTTTTTTTTTTTTTTTTTAGCAGGCTATAAGCGAGAATTGTGAAAAAAAGTGGGTTGCGGGAATTGAGGAAACCTTGATGTAGGGTGATGGGTAATGGGTGAGTGAATGGGTGGGGTGATGGGTAATGGGTGTGGGGTGATGGGTGAGTAAATGGGTGGGGGGTGATGGGTGATGGGTGAGGGAATAGATGGGGGGTGATGGGTAATGGGTGAGTGAATGGGTGTGGTGATGGATAATGGGTGAGTGAATGGGTGGGGGGTGGGGGGTAATGGGTGAGTGAATGGGAGGGGGTTGATGGGTAATGGGTGAGTGAATGGGTTGGGGGTGATGTGAATAGGTTCGCGTTAATACATACATTTCTACATCTATGATTTCAGGAAAGCTAGAAGGGGCTATCTGGAGAGTCTGTGTTTGGTGGGCCGAAGGCCCACCAAACACAGGTGGTGGGCCAAAGGCCCACCAATAGCCCTCCGCAGGAGCTAGCCAAAAAGTCCGCCCGGAGGGCGGTTTTGCGGCTAGTGATGGAATAAGCTGGATTGTAAACTTGTCTTTTTTTGGTTTGTACGTTTTGTTTGTCCTTCATGAATTCTCAAAGGCAATAAGTCTCTTCATTTTCTTTAAGATTTTCAGCCTTTGAGCCTTGTAGCTTACTCTAGTGAGTTAATGATGCCCTAAGAAAATATGGGTATCGCTTACTTTATCTTTTTTTTCTTTTTTCTCTCTCTCTCTCTCTCTCTCTCTCTCTCTCTCTCTCTCTCTCTCTCTCTCTCTCTCTCTCTCTCTCTCTCTCTCTCTCTCTCTCTCTCTCTCTCTCTCTCTCTCTCTCTCTCTCTCTCTCTCTCTCTCTCTCTCTCTCTCTCTCTCTCGCTGCTTAGGGGTTGGTAGGAAAAATGATGCTTTACTATCAAAGGATTTAACACTCTTTTTGATTACTTGAGGCACTGGGCCAAGCTTTTACCAGTTATTACCGTGTTGTAACCTTTCTAATCATTGTCATTACTTACAGCCACTACTTCTGTCCATTACATCCTCTTCTCTATTTCAAGATTTTTACTCGTTTTTCTTGCTTTAGAATTCTTTTTAAATTTTTTTTTCTCATTAACAGTTAATAATCTCAGTTATTTCTTACATAATTTCACTCTACTTACCTTTCCCAAAAAAAAAAAGGGGGGGGGGGGAAAAAAAAAAAATTTTTTCCCCAAAAAACCCCCAAATAAAAAAAAAAAAACCAAAAAATTTTAAATGAAAAAAACCCCCAAAAAAATTTAAAAAAAAAAAAAAAAAGGGGGGGGGGGAAAAAACCAAAAAAAATTTTTTAAAAAAAAAAAAACCCTAAAAAAAAGGGGAAAAATTTTTTTGGGGGGGGCCCCCAAAAAAAAGGGGGAAAGGGAAATTTTTTAAAAAATTTTTTTGGGAAAAAAAAAAAAAAAACCCCCCCAAAATCCCCCGGGGGGGGTTTTTTTTTTAAAAAAAAGGGGAAAAAACTTTTTTTTTTTTTTTTGGGGTTTTTTTTTAAAAAAAAAAATTTAAAAAAATTTTTTAAAAAAAAAAAAAATTTTTAATTTTTTTTTTTTAAAATTTTTAAAATTTTTTTTTTTTTTTTTTGGGGGGGGGGGAAATTTTTTTCCCATTTTTTTTTTTTTTTTTTTTTTTTTTTTTTTTTTCCCCCCCCCTTTTCCCCTTCCTCCCCTTTTCTTTTCCCCCTTTTTCCCCCTTTTTTTCCCCCCCCCTTTTTTTTCCCCCCCCCCCCCCTTTTTTCCCCCCCTTTTTTTTTTAAAAAGGGAAAAATTTTTTTTAAAAAAAACCCTTTTCTTTTTTTTCCACCCGGGAAAATTTTTTAAAAATTATTTTTTTTTAAAAAACCCAAACCCCTTCCTTACCCAAAATTTTTTTTTTTAAAAAAAAAAAAACCCCAAAAAATTTTTTTTTTTTTTTAAAAATTTCTAAAAAATTTTTTTTTTTTTTTTAAAAAAATTTTTTTTTTTTCCCCCTTTTCCTTTTGGGGTTTTTTCCCCGATTTTTTTTTAAATTATTTTTTAAAAAATTTTTCCCCTTTTTTGGGGGGAAAAACCCCTTTTTCCCCCCAAACTAAACCCTTAATTTTAAAAAAAATTTTTTTTTTTAAAATTTTTTTTTTTTTTTTCCCCCTTTTTTTTAAAATTTAATTTTTTTCCCCTTTTTTTTTTTCCCGGCCCGGGCCTTTTCTAAACCTTTTCCCTTTTTTTTTCCCCCAAAAAAAAAAACCCCAAAAAAAAATTTTTTTTAAAAAAAAATTTTTTTTTTAACCCCCCCAAAAAAAAAATTTTAAATTTTTTTTTTTTAAAAAAAAAAAACCCCCCCTTTTTTTTAAATTTTTCCTTTCCTTTTTTTAAAAATTAAGGGGGTTTTTTTTTTCCCCCCCCCCTTTTTTTTTTTTCCCCCCCCCCCCCCCCAAAAAAAAAAAAATTTTTTTTTTAAAAAAAAAAAAAAAAAAAAGGGGGAAAAATTTAAAAAAAAATTTTTTTTTAAAAAATTTTTTTTTGGGAAAATTTTTTAAAAATTTTCCCCCCCTTTTTTTTTTTTTAAAAAAAAAAAAATTTTTTTTCCTTTTTAAATTTTTTTTGGGTTGGGGGGGGGGGAAAAAAAAGGGGGGGGAAAAAACCCCCCCCCTTTTTTTTTTTTAAAAAAAAAAAAATTTTTTTTTTTTTAAAAAAAGGGGGGGGGGTTTTTTAAAAAAAAAAAATTTTTTTTTTTTTTAAAAAAAAGGGGGGGGGTTTTTAAAAAAAGGGGGGGGGGGGGGGGAAGGGGGTTTTTAAAATTTTGGGGGGTTTTTTGGGGGGGGGGCCCCCCCTTTTTTAAAAATTTTTGGGGGGAAAAAAATTTTAATGAGGAAAAAAAAGGGGGGGGGGCCCCAAAAAAAAGGGGGAAAAGGGGGGAAAAAAAAACCCCCCCCCCGGGGGTTTTTAATTTTTTTTTTAAAAAAATTTTGGGGGGGGAAAAAATTTTTTTTCCCCCCCAAAAAAAAAAATTTTTTTTTTGGCCCCCGGGGCCCAACCCCCGGGGAAAAGGGTTTTTTTTTAAAAAAAAAAAAATTTTTTTTAAAAAAAAAGAGAAAAAGGGGGGGGAATTTTTTTTGGGGGGGGTTTTGTTCGGGCCCCGGGGGGCCAATGGGGGGGTTTTTCCCCCCTTTTTGGGGAGAAAAACCCCCCCGGGGGGGGGGGGGGGGTTTTTTTTTAAAAGGGGGGGGGGGAAAAAAAAAAACCCCCCAAATTTTCCTTTTTTTTTTTCCCCCCCGCCAAAAAAAAAAAAAAAATTTTTTTTTTTTTAAAAAAAAGGGGGGGGGGGTTTAAATTTTTTTGGGGAAAAAACCCCCAAAAAAAAAAAAAAAAAAAGGGGGGGGGTTAAAAAAGGGGGTTTTTTTAAAGGGGAAGGGGGGGGGGGGAAAAAAAGGGGGGGGGGAAAACCCCGGAAACCCCCCCGGGGCCCCCCCAACCAACAAATTTCCAAAAAAAAAAAAGGGGGGAAAAAGGGGGGGAAAAAGGGAAAAAAAAAAAGGGGGGGGAAAAAGGGGGGGGGGAAAAAGGGGGGGTTTTAAAGGGGGGGGGGGGAAAAAAAATTTTTTTTTTTTCCCGGCCCCCTTTTTCCCCCCGGGGGGCTTTTTGGGGGAAAAAAAATTTTTTAAAAAGGGGGGGAAAATGGGAGGGGAAAGGGGGGAAAAGGGGAAAAAAAACCCCCCCGGGGGAAAAAAATTTTAAAATTTCCGGGGGGGGGGAAAAAAGGAAAGGGGGAAAAGGGGGGAAAAAAAAATTTTTGGGGGGGGGAAAAAAAACCCCCAAAAAAATTTTGGGGGGGGGGGGGTTTTTTTTGGGTAAAAAAAGGGGGGGGGGGAGGGGGAAAAGGGGGGGAAAAAAAAAAGGGGGGGAAAAAAGGGGGGGGGGGGGGAAAAAAAGGGGGGGGGGGCCCGGGGGAAAGGGGGGGGAAAAAAAGGAAAAAAAAAAAGGGGGGAGGGGGGAAAAGGGGGAAATTTTTTAAAAGGGGCCCGGACAAGAAAAAGGGGGGAAGGGGGGGGGGGGAAAAAAAAAGGGGGAGAGGGGGGGGGAAGGAAAAAAGGGGAGGGGCCCGGAGAAAAAAGGGGGAAATGGGAATTTTTGGGGGGGGAAAAAGGGGGAGGGGAAGGAAAAAGGGAGAGAAAAGGGAGAAAAAAAGGGGGGGGGGAAAAAAAAAAAGGGGGGGGGGGGGGTTTTTTTTCCCCCCCCCCCCCCCCCCCCCCCCCAAAATTTTTTTTTTTTTCCCCCTTTTTTCCCCCCCTTTTCCCCCCCCCCTTTCCCCCCCCCAAATTCCCCCCCCTCCCCCTTTTTCCCCCCCCCCCCCCTTTTTTTTCCTCTTTTTTCCCCTTCCCCCCTTCCCCCCCTTCCCCCTTTCCCCCCCTTTTTTTTCTTTTTTTGCCCCCCCTTCCCCCCTTTTTTCCCCCCTTTTCCCCCCTTTTTTTTTTTCCCCTTCAAAACCAACCTTTTTCCCCTTTTTTTTTTTTTTTTTTTAAAAAATTTTCCCCCCCCAATATTTTTTTTTTTTTAATTTTTTTTTTTTTTTTTTTTTTTTTTTAATTTTTTTTTTTTTTTTTTTTTTTTTTTTTTTTTTTAAAATTTTTTTTTTTTAAAAAAAAGGGTTTTTTTAAAAATTTTCCCTTTTTAAAAATTTTTTTTTTTCCTTTTCCAAAAAACCCTTTTTTAAAAACCCCTTTTTTTTTTCCCCCAAAAAACCCCAAAAAATTTTAAAAACGGAAAAAAGGGAAATTTTTTTGGGGGGGGGGAAAAAAAATTTTTTTTTTCCAAAAAAAGGTTTTTTTAAAGGGGTTTTTTAAAAAACCCCTTTTTGGTTTTTTGGGGTTTTTTAATTTTTTTAAAAATTTTTTTTTTTTAAAAAAAAACCCAAATTTTTTCCCCTTTTTTTTTTAAAAAAAAAAAAATTTTTCCCCCCAAAAAATTTTTAAAAAAAAAATTTTTTAAAATAAAATTTTTTTTAAAAATTAAAAAAAAAAAAAAAGAAAAAAAATTTTTTTAAAAAAAAAACCCCCGGGGGGTTTTTCCCCTTTTCCCAAATTTTTTTCCCAAAAACAAAAAATTATTTTTTTTAAAAAAAAAATTTTTTTTTGGGAAATTTTTTTTAAATTTTTTTAAAAAATTTTTTTTAAATTTTTTTTTAAAAAAATTTTTTTCCCTTTTAAGGGTTTCCTTTTTTCCCGTCCCCCCCCCCCCCCGGGGGGCCCCCTTTTTTTTTTTTTTTTTTTTTTTTATTTTTTAAAAAGGGGTTTTTAAAAAAAAGGGGAAAAAAACCCCCCAAAATTTTTGGGCTTTTTTAAAAAAATTTTTTTAAAAAGGTTTATAGGGGTTTTTTTTAAATTAAAAAGGTTTTTTTTTTGGAAAAATTTTCCTTTTTAAAAATTTTTTCCCCCCTTTGCTTAAAAAAACCCCAAAAAAAATTTTAAAAAAATTTTTTTTTTTAAAAAAATTTAAAAAATTTAAAAAAAATTTTTTAAAAAAAAATTTTTAAAAATCCTTTTTCCCATTAAAAAAAAAAAATTTTTTGGGGTTTAAAAAAAAAAAAATTTTTTTTTTTCCCCCCCAAAAAATTTTAAAAGGGAAAATTTTTTTTTTTCCTTTAAAAATTTTGGGGGAAAAATTTTTTTTAAATGAACTTTTAAAACTGGGGTTTTTTAAAACCAAAAATTTTATTTTTTCCCCCCCCTTTTTTTTTTTTCCCCCCCAAAACCTTTTTTTTCCCCTTTTTTTTTTAAAACCCTTTTTAAATTAAAAAAAATTTTTTTTTAAAAAACCCCCCCCCCCCCCCCCCCATTTTAAAAAAAAAATTTTTTTCCCCCCTTTTTAATTTTGAAAAAAAAATTTTTTTGGGGGGGTTGGTTTTTTTTTTTTTCCCCCCCCCCCAAAAGGGGGGGGGGGGGGGGGGTTTTTTCCCCAAAAGCCCCCCAAAAAACCCCTTTTTGAAAAATGGGGGGGGGAAGGGTTTTTTTTGGGGTTTTCCCCCCCCCCCAAAAAAAAAAAATTTTTAAAAAAAAGGGGGTTTGGCCCCAAACCCCCCCCCCCCCCCCCCCGGGGGGGGGGTTTATTTTTGGGGGTTTTTTAAAAATTTAAAAAAAATTTTGGGGGTTTAAAATTTTTTTTAAAAAAAAAAAAAAAAAATTTTTTTTTTAAAAAAAAAATTTTTTTTTTTAAATTTTTTTTTAAAAAAAAGGGAAAAAAATTAAATTTGTTTTTATTTTTTTTTTTTTTAAAAAAACCCCAAAAAAATTTTTTAAAAATTTTTAACAAAAAACCAAAAAAAAAAACCCCCCCCTTTTTTTTCCAAAAAAAAAAACCCCCAAAAAAAAAAGGGGGGGCCCCAAAAAAAAAACCCCCAAAAAAAAAATTTAAATTTCCCCCCAAAAAAAACCCCCCGGGGGTTTTTAAATTTCCCTTTTAAGGGGGGGGGGGGGCCGGGGGGGGGGGAAAAAAAAAAAAAAATAAAAAAAGGTTGGGGCCCCAAAAAAAATTTTTTTTTTAAGGGGGGGGGCCCCACCCCCCCTTTTTTTAAAATTTTTTTTTTTGGGGGGGGTTTTAAAAGGGGTTTTTTTCCCGGGGTTTTCCGGGGGGGGGGGGGGAAAGGGGGAAAAGGAAAAAAAAAGGGGGGGGGGGGGCCCCCCCCAAAAAAAGGGGGGGGGAAAAAATTTTAAAAAAAATTTGGGGACCCAAGGGGTTTTTTCCCCCCCAAACTAAAAAAAAAGGGGGGGTTTTTTTTAAAAAAAAAAGGGGGTTTAGATCAGACTTCACTCACAAAAAACACCCCAGCTAATTGGACCCAAAAGAGCTAGAAGTTCTTTTTAGTTGGGTTTTCTGGCCCATGCCCGGGGCGGGCGGCGATCCAAACACGGGAAGAGACAAGGGTCCCAACCCTTTTTCGGTTTAAAGAAGATAAAAGCATTTTTTGCCCCGGCTGGGTTCACAAAAAAAATTAAAAAAGGGAAATTTGTTTTCCCGGGGGAAAAAGATTGTCTTGGGTGTTGAACTTCGAGGGAGAAAGACAATAAGACGATGCCCGCGGGGGAAAACTGCAATGATGAGAGAAATTTCTTTTTCCCTTTACTACACGAAGATTTTGGTTGAGTGAGGCCACTACCAACCCTTTTTCCTGCTTTAATTGGGGGAAAATACACACGGCCCCAAAAAACCTCCCGTAGGGAAAATTTACATTTTTTTAAATTTGGAAAAATCGAGGAAAAAAGAAATTTAACGATGTTTATTCAAAAAATTTATTCGCACTTTACTTGTTCTTGGAAAACCCGGGGGGATTGTTCCAATAGTTGAGGTTGAAAAAAAATTCCTGTCCTAAAATACATTTTCCGTTGATGTTCGGGGGACCCACCAAGAAGAATTTGCCCGGCCCCATTAAAAAGGGGAGTTTGGAGAATCGCTCAATTCCCTTTAATTTTGAAACACCGTGTATTTCTTTATGCCCGATAACTGACAAAAACGAGAGATTGGGTGCAGAGGCGTAAACCCGGGAAAACAGAAGTGAAAGCATTTTGAAAGAAAAAGGACGATGAAAGTTTAAAATTGTGGTGGGGAGCCTACTTCACCCTTTCCCAAAACCCGAACAAAGATGCTCATTACAATGAACGTTTGGGGCCCCCTCAGCCAGGGAGAAAATCACTTTTAGATTTCGTGAAGATACCAGATTCTCTTCGTGTATTTCTGGCCCTACTTTTATTTGGGGAGGGGGGGGGAGGTTTCGCGTTTCCCACCCCACTGGGATGGTCGATGGCCCAAGATTCATCAATGCGTACCCGGGGGGACCCCAGAACATCCCAAGCATTCCTACTTCGGGGTCATGAAAAAAGTCACCGGTAATACAGAGGTCATCAGAATATTGGGAAACGATCGGGCACGGATGTTCGTACACAGTTTCGAAAAATCGAGACAGCGCCCCATGCATAGACCCTTTTTAGCAAGGGGTGGAGAAAAAGGGAAACAGTACCAATTCCGTCACATGTGCACCCTTTTGGCCCGACTGTATTAGCATTCCCATAACATCCCAAGGCTAGAGGAAAAACCGGGTGAGTGGTGGCGGGAAAATCGCATCGCCCGTCAAAGGGGATTTATCGTCCAACCGAAGTCGCAGTCGGGGTTTGGGCCGGGCCCCCAAACCCCCATCGGAAAATTATCCAAAGCAGTTTAAAAAGCGATCTATCCCCTCATCCCAAACGATTTACTCCAATATTTAAACGTTGGGAAAAAGAAGAGGGCCCAACCCGCAAATTTAAGGGCCTGCAAAATCTTTTAAAACTCTTTTCAGGGGGCAACATCCCCCTTTCGCAAACCCGAAACAAATTATGGATTATGACTCGCATTTCTGGAAACCCATGCGACCAGACAATCAGTTCGTGGACTGGTTTCAACCCTCATGAATTTGAGATCGGGGGAAAAAGGGGACGGAAAAAATGTAGTTGGTACCTGCCGACTATTTAAAAAGCCCTGCCATTTGATTTTGGCAAAAGGTTTCAAAAAATCCTCCAAAAAGAAGCTCTGAACAAAAAATTTATTTTCACTTCCCGCTTGAGCGTATCCCCGGGGGTGCATGACCCCGGGACTATTTGCTAAGGCGACCGAAATTTGCATGGAAAGATGTCCCAAAACGATATGGAAGAATCGTGCTCCCTGAGGGGGGAAATTCCATTTCCCCTCTGTAAAAATTATGTCGAGCAATTTGGGGAAAAAGTTTGGAGGGTGCAGGCCTTTGGGATGGTAGCTGTTGATTCCCCCGGGGGTTTAAAAGCTGAAGGTTCCACAACAGGGTTCTGGAAAAGGGAAGCAAAAAACCGTGCTGTGCGACTCCACAAGGGGTTTATGTACGAAAGGCACTAAAACGCATTTATTTGGAAGGCTTCCAGGTGGGATAGAAAGCCAAAACATCCCGACAAGGGCCCAGATTCGAAAAACACTGACCTCAAAATTCAACATCAAGGGGGGATGTTTGCCACGAGACTCTCGGCCCGTGCTCTCGATGATGATTAAAGTGTACAGGGGCTTTGACATGGGCGCGGGAAAAACCTTAAAATTTTTTGCCCAAAACCAAAAAATGGAGACCTGGGCCGCTTCTGGATGATGTATATTAAAATGGAGAGACCCCGCTGGGGTGATTCTGCGGATAGAGGGGAAAGGGGACGGATGCTTTACTTTGGGTTGTGTCAGAAGAGTGATCCTTGGGTTGCCAAAGAAAAAAGGTGAAAATATGCTAGGGTAAACTACCAGTGTACTATGCCCAGATGACGCAAAATCCACGAAACAAAGCCCCGGGGTTGTACAAAGGGATTTCAAAACAAGGTACTTCTCCGTACAGCTTAGACCAGGGAATCCCCTTTGCCAGAATCGCTGTTTATAAAAACAAAAGAAAAGGAAAAAAATTTAACAAAGATATGCAAAAAAGCTGGAAAGGGAAAACGAGGTTTTTTGTCTTCGACCCAAAGGGGTGTGTCACGATTTCTATCTAAAAATGGGCCCCGGCAATCGGGCTGCTGCCTGAGGCAAAATACGAGAAATATCCTTGTTGAATGGGGAGCGGGCACATTTTCCGCCCAAACCCCCCCTTTTACTTGTTAAATTCTCCATCAAAGTGATGAGTTGGCGTCACAACTACTGTGATCTACTGGGAAAATGACTGGGGCCCCAACCATTCGGCCCATGACCGTCAGTCTTCTCAGGGGAAAAATTTCCCCGGCGGGGGCCCCGCGAGGGGGGACGTTTCTAAGACCCACTCAACGCCCTGCAAAAGGGGGAAAGGGGGGATCAAAGCTTCCAGAAAAGTTCCTTTAAAAAGGGAAAAAGGGTTTTTTTGACACAGTTGAAGAAGCCCCAAACTTGGGAAAGGGCCTTTGGTTTAAGGGTCAAGCAGAAAGTTTTGAAGGGCCCCCAAAAAAAGGAGATGTCCTGAGAAACTGAAAAGACAAAAGTTTGCCACCAAAGATACTCATCGCCCGAAAACAAGGAAACCCCCGACATGCAAACCCTTCCTTTGTCACCCCCCAGGGCCGTTTACCATGGTCTTTGGGGAAAAAGTTGAGGGGTCAATGAAAAAAAACGACAAAGTTGCACTTGCGAAAACACAGGGAAAGGGCTTGTGGAACCAGCCCTAACGTTGGGCAAGGGGAAGTGCAACAAAAAATTGAGGCGATGGCCTCTCATACAAAAAAATGCATGGCGAGAAACGACACGTTCGAAGAACTATCTGACCGCATCCTTGGGTGCAGCGCTTCAAGCGGTCCCAAGGGAGTGAGCGCATCGATGTTGTCTTTGACACATACACAGAAAAAATCCATCAAAGCAGCTGAGCGTGTGAAAACCCCGGTTCAAAGAAGGCATCAGTTTCAGCGAGATCCCGCCCGCAACCCAAAATTTAGAAATGGCGGGTTCCTTTCTTGCAGCCAGACAAAGGAGAAAAATGGTTGTTTTTCTGGCGGAAATCGTGGGGGAAAAAGGAAAAAAAATCGCGAAAAGCTAGGCAAAAACAGAAAAACTTTTAGTGTCACCTGTGGTGAAAAAAAAAGTCTTTGGAAACCCGACCCGCGAAGGTGGAAAGTTGGGTGCAAGCACTCGAATGGAGCCAGGGGGAAGCAGGGCACGCGTAGTTTCTCCACGCAAAGCCCCGCCGCTACCCACTACAAGCGATCATCTTAAAATGGCCCGGAAGAACCGAGTTCGATTCTCAGGGCCTTTATCTCAGCAGAAACCCTCGATAGTCAGCTCTTTATCAGACGAGGAACAAAGGTTTTGAAAACAGAATGATTTACGTTGGAAAGTTTGGCCCGCGGTATTGGGGTCTGGAGTTTTTCAGGCATTGCCAGGGCTTCATGCATGGAAGGGGGGGTTTTTGACCCCTGTAGTGCCCTGGCTACCCCAAAGGGGGAAAATAAAGGTTTTGAAAACTTGTGCAAACGAATGATCTGTATTTTTCAAGCATTTACAGATTTTGGGATCTTTGTGGAAAAGTTTCCAAAAAGACGGGCTTCAATGGGATTTTAGGCCTTCACGGTCAGCTTTTACGCCCGGAAAAAGAAGATCGTCGGTGCTAAAATTTTACCCGTTAACAGTTCTGTGCCAAAGAAGGGCCAGATCGAATTGGGGCAATTGCCCCTTGTGAAAAGACTCCCTTTATCAAACATACCTTTTTTGGGGGCCCAAATATCAGGGGGGGTATTTGGCGGAAAAAAGCCCTTTAAAACCCCGCCAGAGTTCCCCGCACCCCTCAGCAGGGGCCCCTGGCGGGAACTCGATGATGGGGGGTTCGCTTTTAAATCCGGGGGGATGGCGGGGTTTTACCCGCTCCAGGAAAGTCGTTTTTGAATTCATCTCAGCAAAAGCCCGAAAGGGGGTGCGGGCCCAGATTGCTCCTGCTACTGAAAGGGTTGGGAGTGCCCCTGTTGTTTTGGGAATCTGCAGGGATGCCCAACATGGTGCCCGGATTTATGCTATCGTGGGCCCCAGGATGCCCAAGACTCTGATGGCGACTTGAGATTTTAAATTTGTTGCACTGTTATTGTATAGCATAGTTGTTCTTAAATTGTTTAAGCAAAGGGCCCAAATTTCCTGAAAAAACTTTTTTAGGGGCCCGATAAAAAGGTTTTGCAAAATGTATAAAATTTTGGGAAATCATACCGGGTTATTTGACAAAACCTGACATGTTTAATGATACCTCCGCTTGCTTATTAGGGAAATTTTAAAATTTGTTATGGGTTTTAAAATCAGCTCCATACGTTTTTTCCAAAAAATCTGTAATGGGTAATTAATTTAATTGGGGGGGCCCATTTGAAATCCAAAATGGCCAACCCCAAAATGAGAAATTTCCCCATGTAACAAATTTTCCCCCTGCCTTTTTAGAAAATCCCTATGGTGTTTAAAAAAACCCCTCCGTAGACATTCCTAACTTGCGTTACGTCAGAAAGATAATGCCAGCGGGGGGCCCAAGTCATTTTTTGCCCTCCTTACATATATTTGTTGTAAACTGTGGTGGTGATTGTTGTACTTGTTTAGTTTTTTTTTTAAAAAAAAAGATAAAAAGGTTTTTTAGCAAAATGCATAAAATTTTGGAAAAAAATACCAGTGTTGTTTCACTAAAAAAAAAATTTCCCAAATCTAATAAATAAAAAAAATTAAAAAAAAAATATTTATTTTTTTTTTGATAATTTATTTTTTTAATAATTTAACTATAACAAAAGTTTAATTTTTTTTATTTTAAACGGTACACATTGGACGTATATTTAGTCGTCAACCCCCCACATCGATAGCTAGTATAGAAGGCCAATACCCCTGGGAACAATGAAACCCCCCCAAATGGGGGATTTTCGAGCTGGGTGGTTTCAAAAATGGCGTCCATCCCGGGGACTTTAAACTTTCCGTTTTCAGATGCCATTTACACCTTTTTTGACATTGGAATTGGTCTAAGGGAAAAATCATAATGAGAAATTTTCTCCCCCCCCCGGGAGGCCTTACTTTTGGTCTGGCTCAAGGACTATAGTACGTTTTTCATGTAGAACTTTCTCAATCAACAATTCGAGAAAACTAAAATATGGTATTGTAGCCCTTAACGTCAGCTACCCAATGGTACCTGTTTCCCCGGGAAACACCAAAGACTCTGACTTCCACCCAAAGTATAGACATACACCCTAGGATTCACCGAAGCCCTTGCATTTTTTGAAGTTGATAATGTTGGTCAATAGGAACTACTGGAGATAATGATCTGGATTTCAGGAAGGATGCGCGCATACATCAGGAGCCCTTTAAATATTTCAAGTGGCATCAAAATTGAAAATTGTAGAGGGTATTTTGGTCGAAAAACTTTTCGCCCCGCCCCAATCGGGGCAATATTTCACTATCAAAGGTAATGAAAATATTTCACCGGTGATATTTCGTAACCCTTGCTATGTTTTTGGATGAACATCAGCACTGGGTAAGTTCTTCACACTGATTACGAATTTTGATGTCAAACAACCGTTTCCTATTTAAGTTTGCTGCTTCATCGGGTTGAAAAAGATAGGTATAAACTCTTGAAAAACAAGACCGTTCCGCCCCCATTGAAATAACAGGGGAAAACTGAGAAGGGTCCGGTTTACCTGGGGTCTGGGCCCACTAATAGTTCGTGCTTCATTTTCGAGCACTTAATAAACGTTTTTGACTATGTCATATATACCATTGGATAGCTCGTCACCCGGGGCCCAACAATTTATCGGGGAAAACTATGCTAACTTAAATTTTTCGACAGAGTTATGGACCCAGGAAATTTTCAGTGATTCAACGAGGCGATAACAAAATATCGCCAAAAATGGAAGAAAAGAAATGAACGTTACGGCTTTAAAGTCCAGAATATGTTGTAAAACTCATTTACAAACAAAAATATATTCCCCTTTCTTTACTGAAATCCTTTTATTTTCTAAGATATATAAGATTTGCCACGATTCCAAACTATTCACGTTACGGCTTTTAAGCTCTGATTATATTGTAAACTCATTATTAACCACATGTTTAATTTCAATACTGTACTACATTACTTTTGGAGAAAAAAAATAAGTAAATAAAGCTGGAGGTTTCGGAACGCTTCTCCCCTCTCTCTCTCTAACTCTCTAACTCTTCTATGCATATATACAAAAATATATATATATATAATTTAGAGAGAGAGAGAGAGAGAGAGAGAGAGAGAGAGAGAGGATAGAGGGGGGAGAGAGAGAGAGAAGAGAGAGGAGAGAGAGAGAGAGAGAGAGAGAGAGAGGAGAAGAGAGAGAGAGAGAGAGGAGAGAGGGGAGAGAGAGAGAGAGGAGAGAGAGAGAGAGAGAGAGAGAGGAGAGAAGAGAGAGAGAGAGGGGAGAGAGAGGAGAGGTGGAGTATAAATAATTATAACATCAATGCACCTAAAACCCTATTAGATAATATAATAATATATAAAATTATATATATAATATATTATATATAATATATATATAATATATAAAATATATAATATTATATATAAAAATATATATATAATATATATAAATAATATATATATAATATATATATATATATATAATATATATACTCTATATATAGAAAAAGAATGAGATATGAGATAATATTATATCTGATTTGATATCTCTGGTTTAATCTGTTTCATACATTTCAATGTGATTTTTAAGAAGTGAAGGTATTATTTCCATATGTATTCAAAGTCATTATTTAGAAATGTTTCATATACAGGGACTTTATATAATTTATCCCAAATTTTCAATATCAATCTATGGTAAAACATTGCAGTACATTAAAATTTGATAGAAGTTGGAATTTCCATCATGAAAAACTACAACCAAATTTGATGTATCATCACTGTATGATTATTTCATAGAAATATAATGAGGGCTAACTTTTTTGGTTTGTCGTGGCCCCTTGTAGGGATAATGGCATTATGAAATCCACCCTTTGTATGGTTTTTGAAATGAGGTTAAGAAAAATAATGACATGTCATTTATCAGTTTTACGTCAACAATAATACACCAATACATCAATTGATGTGTTTTGTGGGTTTTGTGTGTGTGTGTGTTGTGTGTGTGTGTGTGGTGGTGTGTGTGTGTGGTGTGTATTTTGTGTGTGTGTGTGAGTGTGTCATGACATATAACTATAGTATGCCCAAAAAAAAATTTTTTTTGTAATCTCAATATAAATTGGAATTCTGATTCCCAATATAAAAGAAAAAAATTAAGGATTATTGCAAAAATTCAACTACAGCTACTCGGCAACAAATAATAATCACTAGGGCTGATGGTTTTATCCTCATAACCCACATGTGCCATATGCCCCACGCAGCACTTCCACTAAGAAAACGACAACAGCCCCAGCGGCCTGCAAGATATATGAAAGGGTTTCAGCTCATTAAAATACACACACACAACCCCCACACAACACAACACCACACACACACACACACCAAAACACACACACACACACACACATACACACACCACGTCAAAGCTGAGGGGGTATCAATTTATATTTTGAAACTCGATAAAAGTGGGGGAAAAAAGTCCCCAGGAAAAGGAGTATGATTACCCCAATATATTTACACAAAAATAAAATGAAAAACTCGCTAGCTGTAATAAAAGGAAACCCAAAAAAAAACTGCCCACTACACTATGATATCAGGGCGGGGTAATTTTTAGGGGTATACAGGGGTATTAATACAATTTTCTAAAATCCTAATGAACTCGCTGCACGCTTGAACAGACTGTACTGTTTCATCTAATAAGCCTCCAAACACCTTGATCTTGGTCTTGAGCCAGGAGACCTCAAGTCCCAAAGGCTGTGCCTCTTCGTGCAGGGCCTCAAGAGCCATCAAAAGAACATCCAGTGACTCAGCAATGATTACTGCATCATTGGCAAATACAATATGAGTGATTCGTATTTCCGAGGGATGTTCCACAATCAATCTGGTCCAGACTCTGTCCAATACCCAGTCCATACAAGGTTGAAAAGTGATGGGGCAAGGACGCACCCTTGCCTCACTCTGTATTCACAGGAAAAAAGCTGCATGGAGACACCTCCCCCACAATTCGAGAGAACTGGAACCCAAAATGCCAGGGGCGCTGGCAGTTTTAACTCACTTTTTTTATAATAAGTTGGTTTACTGGAAAACAAAATATGGGCTTATTCCACTGCACTTAAAACACAAACGTATAATATTAGAACGATTTTCTTCTGTATGTATATTGTATAGAAGCCTGATTCTGTAAAACATGTATATAACCAAATAACCAAGGAGATTATAGTTGAGGAGGCGAGGTAAATGCTACTCTATGATATTACATAGTCAATAACGAATGTTTAGAAGTTATCTATACCCTAGGCAGTCATATTTTCCTGTTATTATTGTGTATCAATCAGATAGAAAGCCTGGAAGTGCAATGAGTCGACGCGTGAAGTCGTAATGTTTTTATTCAATCGCCCCGCCACAATTCCCCCCCACCACTCCCCGCCGCGGCGTGTCGCCTCCACAATTATAACCTACATTTTCGCAGCAACAAGCCGATTTCGGCATTCTTTATTCTTCGTTTTTCCAAGGCATTGCTTATTGTATTTTGACAAGCGTTTGCCAGACGCAACAGTACTGTCTTAGAAAACAATGTGAACATCGCCCAAATTTTACATGCCACAATATACATGTAAAAAATATATTAAGTTTTGCTACTCGAGGCGAGTAATTTGCATTAAATTGCTATTATAGAACGTTCCATCGTAATGCATGTCATCCATATAATTAGTAGAACAACAGAAGAACTATATTTTTTGGTATTCAGATGCGGGTGCATCAATGTTTATCGCGAAATTAATTTATGAAAAATATTAGTCGCGGAGCCAAAACACAGTAGACCAACCTTTGAGTTAAAACTGCCAGCGACCACTGGCATTTCTCGAGTTTCAGATCATTGGAATTCACAGCACTTTCAGTCCCAGAGTACAGGCCAGTAAGCAGACTAACAGTCCTTTCATGAATACCGCGAAGCCGCAGAAGAACCCAGAGTGACTCACGATGCACTGAGTCATACGTCTTCTTGAGATCAACATAGACTGCAAGCATCCCATGTCGAATATCTCACGGCGGTGTTCCACCAGCACACAAGCGCAAGGATACGGTCAGTTTTCGACTTACCAAGCGTGAACCCAGATTGTTCAGGTCTCTGATGCTTCAGCAGATGACTGTGGATCCGTTTCAGCAATAGATGGGCAAGCACATTGCCTGGCACGCTGAGCAGTGTAATACCGCGGTAATTGTTGAATTCCTGACGGTCTCCTTTCCCTTTCCAGATAGGGACGACCAGCCCCCTTTTCCAGCCCGGGAGAATGGTATCTGATTGCCACACGGCAGTCAAGACAGCATGCAACTCGCGGATCATGGCCTCATCCCCAGTTTTGAGTAGCTCCGCTCTGATAATACAAACACCAGCTGCCTCTCCACCCAATAACTTTCCTACAGCCTCTCTGACTTTGTTTAGTGAAGGTGTCATTGTGGGTGAGTTTTGTCATTGAGAGGATCGGCTTAAACTGCCCGTAACCCAGTTGTGTGAAGCTACCCAATGGGAGGGTCCACCGTGAACAATTGCCCAAAGTACTCTAAGCCCTACGTGCCATCTGTTCATTCATGTCTGACACGAGGCGTCCATCTGCTGCTCGGATAGCACGCGCCTGAAATAGAGACATGGAGCGGAGCTTCTTCAGGACTCATATAAGTCGGTATATTTGTAGAGACTTATCTTGGCTGAGTTAAAATGGTACTTCAGGTTTTTACACATATATTGTAAGTCCGTTAAGGAACACTGAATATTTACAACCAATTATGTAGTGACACCAGCCAGGGAGTCTCGGTTGAGCGCTTGAGAGGTGCGTCTTGGTACTGTGAAGATCCGAGATGTTCTACCTCTCCTCTCGTGATTCTGGCCTCTCGTCTCCTCTGGTACACGGGTCGTTGAACCTAGCTTACTGCTGATAGCTATACATTTGGTCCTGTGACCTACTTGGTTCGAGCTAAGAGAATGCAAGGTGTTCATGGGTCTCACGGTGAAACATAGCAGGAAAGATATACATATAATTATATATACATTACATTATATATATATATATATATATATATATATATATATAATATATATATATAATATATATATATATATATAATATATAAAATATATATATATATATATTATATATATATATATATAATTATATGTGTAGATGTTCCTAAAAATATACTGTTTCTTTTGATGTTAAGGTACATGCATATATACTGTATGGAAGTATAATACGTGTGACACTTGTGTGATAATATGTGTAATTCACTGGTAATAGTCATGCAAGTTAGTATATAGTTTAGAAGTACAAACTGACTGACATGCTCGGGCCGCTATATAATTTGTCCTCAATTAGGCACATAAGAATTTGCTAGGAAATAACACAATGGTACACCTAACTAAAGGCTAAATATATATAAAGTATAGACTCTAAATTTCCCAAAGCTAAATCTTATTGCTAAAAGTGAGTAAAATCTGACTAAATACACAGAAAAATTTGGAAAAACAATGGATTACATGATGTTCAACATCAAAGAAAATGACATGGCAGAGAAAATTATATATATGTGTCAGTACTAGCGTGGGGAAATCCACAATGTGCAAATATCACCGTTAATAATTGTCAAGTGTAAGGTGTAGCAAGTGTACGTATACCGATAGACGGTAGCTAGCAAGCTCAACTGTCAGCGAAAGTAGCTGTAAGGGAAAGTTACATGGAAAAAAATGAGAAAATAACATTTCAAGTAATGAAATCGGAATCTTAAATCGTCAAGTAATCGTTAAAAAAAACCTGAATGTGTCAAGTAACGACAAAGGCTCGTCTGACTGTAGAGCTGCTGCTGTGTATGCATTGTGTGGGCAAATCCAAGTTTGCCAAAAAAAAATCATACATAATGATAATTATAATTCAATGCTATTGTAGAAAATATTTCGACATCAGCGAGCGTAAAAATTGACTGGCAGAGAAATTTGATAAAGTTTACACATTTTAATGAACTTCAGAAAACATGGTGATGTACAACAGGTAGTGTGGTGAGCACTCTGGGATTGAAGTTGTAAGAATCATGTCCCTAAGAAGCATGATTTACCATTAAAGTATGGATTATGCATGAGGACAGGAAACTGTCACTCACTCAGGTGAATAAAAATTTAAGATTTGTTGTTTATGAGACATTTAATATCATTAATTGATTCTCATTAGGGCAAATTTTATATGCTACAGCTGAAACTTTTAAATTGGGAAAAAAAACTGGGCACAGTTGATATGATATTTACCGTATCTGGCATGAAAGGAGACAAAGTGTCTGAAACAAGCATGGAGTTATCTGAGATCAGCATTCAGCAAGGTAAAGTTACATTGAACAGAGAACCATGTAAAATTTCTAGATACGGTATACATTTCAAAATATGTTGATAGTACCATGCGGTAGCAAAGGAAATGCTTTATCAATCCTTACTGAGAGGAAGAATATTTCAGCTGTGAGTAATGAAATTATATTCGTCAATGGGGAAACCCAATGTTAAGAGAGAAAAGTTTAACTGTGATCAATCAATATTTTTGAGGTCTGTATTAAGACAAGTAGTCATTCGTAATTTCTCTGCGAGTTTGAATCTGTTAGTAAATAATGATAAATGGTTAGTTAGTTGTACATGGGTAATACATGTGAGCATCATGTATGTAAATAGTTCTGGAGGAACTGCTTGTCATGCATATAGTACCTAGATTAGTATGTTAGTAAGTACACAATCCTATCATTCAAATAGTGATCGTGGTACAACAGGAAGGACGTAAGATAATCCATAACTGTAGTGAATGTAATTCACGTATGCATGGGTTAGTATTAATACAATGGGTTAGTATTTTCATGCAAGTAAATAATGTATTTCAGCAATAAGTGCGTAACAATTCCTTCAATTGAGGAAGAATGAATGATATTAATAATGCAATGCACTGTGGTGCAACTTTAACAGTTACATAAAAAATTCTAATGTGAAGAGAGATACATAGTTTATCTAGGTTCTGCTAACCATTAGAGTTTCTATCGTGCAAGAGTTACAAGGTAAATATGGAAACTATATCAGTTTCTACTAGTAGTTGGTCAGAACAATATGTAGCTAAACCAAAAAAAAAATTCGTAAAACACCAATATCAAGCATTTTCAAGAGTGTATATAACATTGGCTTAGTGTGTTGTGTAGACATCATCAAAAAAGAGAACAACACATTAAAATTCAGAATACATGGTAATTGTGAAATAATCAGGTGAACTGATATAAAATGGAATGATGTGGAATGGTATGGAATGGAATGACACTACTGTTTCTGCGTGTGTGACCGCAATTTGTGACGGTAATCATTTGTAGCAGTGTGTGTGTCATCATTAACTACAGGTGTGTCATGTGTTATATTATTTGGGCATGGCAATTCTTCACCTGTATCTAATCCTCTAGCTACTCGTTTAACCTGGTCAATATGGACTGTCTTTGCATGGTATTTATAAATATGCTGGATAGTTATTTTGTGTCCATGCTCAATGGCAATGACCCTGTAAGGTCCTTCAAATGTAGAATCTAACTTTGACTTTAATTGTTGTACCTGAAAGTATACTACATCACCTATAGCAATTGGCTTTTCTGCTGTGTATGGGCGTTGGTATTTAATCATGTCCTCTCTGGACAAATCAATAGCGTCTGTGACACGCTTGTATATTTTCTGAAAATCAGCCACTCTAACTGTTACGTAGTCATCAAAATTATATATTGGCTGTGTACTCTGCTCTAGAAGAGTGTAAGGTAGTCTTTTGTCTTGCCCAAATACAATGAAATGTGGTGTTTCACATGTAGACTTGTGTAAGGAAGTTAAGTGTGGCAGATACTTGGGGCATCCATTCATCCCAGTGTGAACTGTATGGTTGAGCTAAACTTCAGGAGTTGTATAATCTTCCTGTTTTGTCTTTCTACCATGCCGTTGCTGCTAGGGTGATAGCTAGTTATGTTACATTTGTTTATGTTGAAAAGTTTGCAAATTTCAGTGAGAATTTGATTGTTAAACTCGGTACATTGTCCGAGAGCAACGTGGATGGTGTATTGAATTTAAAGAAAACTTCATCCTTCAGTGCTTTAACAACTGTTAGAGCCGTTTTGTCCTTCAGTGGGACCAAAACTGAAAACCTAGAAAAATGATCAATGGCTACTAACAAGTATTGAGAACCAGATTCTGTTAGTGGGAGTTTTAGCAAGTCAATGGCTATTGTCTCCCAAGGCACTTTAGGTGTAGAATAGGTAGCATGGGGGCAGGTTTACCAAACTGAACCCTTTGTTTCAGCGCATGACTGACATTTATCTATGTGGCAAAAATATCACGGCGCATGAATGGCCAAAAGTATTCTAAACGTGCTTGGTGCAAACATCTATCTTTCCCAGGGTGACCCGCAAGGCTAGAATCATGTAAAAGGGAAAGAAATCTTGGTATAAGTGTAGAAGGTACTATCAGCTGTTTAACCTGGCGTTTAGGTTCCTGTCCTATCGTGAGATATGTATCTCGCACCAAAAGGTTGTAATGTATCCTAAACTCAGTAAGTGGGACAGGTAATTTTGGCAATTGTGTATCATCACCTGACTCCAAGTAGTAAATGATGGGAGCACAGAAGGAATCATTTCGCTGTTCCTCCTCAATGTTGGGAATAGCGATTTGGTTGTCATGTTTTGGTGATTCAGGTGTTGCGGTTACAAGGGCAATATTCCGTAACAATTGATTGATTGATTGATTGATTGATAATTTTATTGGCCTTAATAATATACAAGTTATAATATATGTAGAGAAAAATGTCGAAGCCTTTGTCCATTGAGTCGTAACTCTTTATGGACTTTATGCTATTATAAGAGGTCAGCAGATGCAGCGTGTATAATGTGATAATGAATCAGCAACGAAATTACTTTGCCTGGCAGATACTCAAATTTGGGTGGAAGTCTAGTATCGTCAGGCGCCAACGTGCTAATTTGCCTGACATTTCCTTTAAATTGAATAATTCTACTACAGGTGCATGGTCTGTTTTAACAAGAATGTTGTACCCATAAATTACAGATTTGAAATGCTTTAAAGACCATACGACCGCCAGAGCTTCCTTATGGGTGGTTGAATAGTTACGCTCTGCGGGATTAAGAGTTCTGCTGGCATAAGCTAATGCACGCCATTTACCTCTATCATCCTTCTGCATCAGAACAGCACCAAGGCCTACATCGATGCATCAGTGAAGAGTGTAAAACTGACGTGTATAATCTGGGTAAGCAAGGACTGGGGCATCACACAACAATGCCTTTAATTTAGAAAATGCTTGCTCATGTGGAGCTTCCCATGAAAATTCTACATCTTTCTTTAAGAGATGTGATAGGGGACTTGCAATTCGTGAGTAATCCATGATAAATTGTCTGTAAAACCACTGAGACCCAAAAAACTTTTAGGGCTTTGACTTTTTTTGGGGGTTGGAAAATTTATCATTGCATCTATCTTAGACGTGGTAGTATGTAAACCATTGGCATCCAAAACATGACCCAAGAAAGAAATTTGTTTCTTCATGAAGGAACATTTTGTTAGTTTAACCTTCAAATTAGCATCTTTAAGTTTAGAAAGTACCCTGTTTAGCGTTCGTAGGTGAGAGTTTGTGTCGGGGGTACAAATAATTATGTCGTCCAGGAATGCAAAAACTGTATCTCCTAGTAATTTTGAGAAAACAGTGTTGATTAGATGCTGAAAAGCTAATGGTGCACCTGCTATTCCAAATGGTAGCTTTTTGAAAGCGTAATGGCCTGCAGGAGTACTGAACGCTGTGAGGTCCTTAGATACCTCATCTAATGGGACCTGCCAGTATCCACTGACAAGGTCCAGTGTAGAGAATACTTTCTTATCAGGCCCTATGGACATCAGAATATCCTGCCATACAGGTAAAGGATACCTGGTTACTTGAAAAACATCATATAGGCGCCGATAGTCTACGACCGGTCGCCAATCGCCTGTTTTCTTAGGGTTCAAAAATAATGGAAAATTCCATGGGCTGGTGGATGGTTCAATAACATCATCCTCTAACATTTTCTTAACCATGCCATCAAATATAGACCTTTGTGAGTAGGGTAATCTATATGCAGGAATGTAGATAGGTTGTGTATCAGGTAGCAAAGGAATGTGATGTGCAATAAGGCTTGTCGTGCCTAAAGAATCACCCTGTATGGCAATTGTGTCATGATTTGCAGTTAGTACTTGCAATAGTGCTTGCTTTGACTCTGGAAAATCCATATCCTCTAAGGAAGGACTGAGTGCATCCTGTACACACTGTGCATGATCAGTGGCAGGGTCTCCCGTTGATAAAATGGGAACTACTGGCAAAGTCGCAATCAGACCTATGTGCGCTGGTGTGACTACGAAATCTGCTAAGTATGTTCCTATGTGCAGCTTTTGAGTGCACGGTGACTTACTATGAATGTACATTTTAGCAATGCCCTTGTTGTTAATACTGCACAATGCTGATTCCATGAAAAGTGTCTTCACTCGTACTGATTCACTCAAACATATAGCCTCGGAATTATCATTCACACCGGCAAGTTTCAGAGATACCAAAAGAGATTCGCGACCGTTTAGTGAAACGTCTTCCAATAGACAGGCACGAAGCGTCTCAGAATCTTGCGAAGGACAGAACAGTCGGGGTAGAACAGGAATCAGGTTCAGTGTTATACGGTGAATTTATCAACGTGAGCTGTCACCGCTGATGGCCGCTCGGGCACGCTAATTACGACATTTATTTTAATTTCAGGAGCTTGCACTATTGCAGAACTAAATGTAAGCAATGGGGAAGGATTTTTGACTTCGGGTATATATGTTCCATAATACCTAATCCCGTTTAAGTGTGGACAAACTTCAATGCATTCATCTCGCATTGTTGAAATACCTATCAGGAGGTCAGCAGGGAATGATAATCCCTGTGATATATGGAAACAGATAGGGGTTGCAGGCACGAATTCCTTAAATTTTAAGTGAAGCTATACTTTACCAATGACAGGGAATTTCTTGCTATCTAAACCTGTCAGTCTGATTGACGGAGGCTCTAAGAAGAGGATAGATTTCGTTTCATTACGTAATGCATTTAGCGTATCTATGTCCATAATATTTGCTCCTGCACCTGTGTCCATAAAAGCAGTTAATTGCTTGTCCTTGTGAATGACAGGTACAGTGAGAACTTCATATAAAGTAGATGTGGTGATTTATGTCACATACATATTTAATCTGAGGGTTCTCTTACCTAACATCATACCCATATATCCCTGCCCGACTCCATACCCTAGCTAATCAACTAACTAGGATACTTATCGGTGGATAGTGGGTTAAAATGGGCTGTAGGTCTTGTATTAGTACTGCAATGGTCTTGTGATCTGCAGTGGTAGCGCGTGATCAGAGCCGCCCTTGAAAGACAGAGGCGGCGGGCTGGAGGTTGGTTTTGTTACGGCGTCAGAAGGGCTTTCACACCAAGTTACTTGACGCACGGCTATTGTTATCAGTGTGTTGTTTCTTTACGCATGTCCTTTGATTTTAAACTATATGTACAAAGATTCTATATACAATTCTTATCAATGTAATCAGATAAGATTAAAGAGATGTTACTCTCACGGGAACTGGAATGGTACTGATTCTCCGATAGGCAGCGGCTAGCGGCCACCCTACCTATAGCCACGTACAGAAATCTTAGGGGCTAGTATTTATGGGCGGCAACCAATGACCGCGCTCCAAATTAAGGTGCTAATTATTTAAGTGCAATGTTTATTAACCACTGGGAATATTAATTTATCCTATCCCAGTACTAATCATTTACTTAAATTACCTTAATATTACCCATTACCATTATAATTATATATACATTCCTACTCACACTCTCATCACGAGCGGAAAATACTTCACTCACAAGGGGGGGGAGGGAAACAAAACCACCACTCTACCAATTATGAGAGGGTGGTTTATGGATAATTTCCACAGTAGATGTACCTATAAATACCTCATCTAAGTTATCATCATTTGCAGTAATGTGAACGAATCACATTACTTAATAACGAAAGTACCCTGTAAATGTTTGTTCAGTAGTATGAACTGTAATGATAAGTTCAACCTTGTCTGGCATGGGTAAAAGAAAATATTGCCTTTCTATGTTAATCTCTGGTGAACCCTGTATTACTTTCACATTGTGTGGGTCACCATGAGGAACATGTGTAATGTAGGGGCGTTTGGTATGGTGCCTAAACCTTCCTTCGTCGGCGGGAGGGAATAATTGTTGTTGCCTGTGTTGCAAATAACGGCACTGGTCAGAGTTATGACTCCAGGAATTGTGATATACACAATACTGTTTCTTGTAAATTACGTATCTGTTGTCGTTTATTGATCTACAATGTGACAGAGTATGTCCTGGAATTTTACAAAATACACAAAAATAACTAGTAGGTGCGTAATTGTAGCTATCATGACGTTGATAACGTCGCTTCACCTGATAAGGTGGACTTGTGTAATGCTTATGTTGCATTTAGCGGGAAGAATATCTACTACCGTGTGTCGTAGGGAAAAAGTTGTGAGAATAATGCGGTCTAGCACTTCCCCTATAGTATGAGGGATAGATAGCTGTTTGTTGTGCACAAAGATGTAAGTGCTCTGACGGAGTCTGTAAAGATGTACTGTACGTAGCCATTGTAAAATTAAATGTAAAACTATGTTAAAAAAAAGTACTTTAATATTTCTAACCTTGAAAATGTCCAGAAACGTGGTGTAGATGTGAACGTCACTATGTGAGACACTAATGTAATGTAATGTAATAATGTAACACTTGTGTAATACCTACATATGTATAACTGCCCAAAACTGTAAAAATTACTTAGCTGTTTGCTACTAGCATTGGTGAATGATTAGGTGAGGGCCTGGTGACCGACGGATGGTGGAGTGCCAGGATGATGGATGAACACACCAGTAGATGGGTGCATGGATGACGGAAAAACCTTGGCTGGATACACACAATCTGTTAAAGAGTTCATATTAGAAAAAATAATAACATATACACACACAAATAACAAATAATAAATATATACTCAGACAGTTGTGTGGTGGGGCACGCGCTTAAGTCCATAGTGTGGGACTGGTGGTATTGGTATCAAGTGTGCGTCAAGGGCGCGGGGCGGTAGGGAGGTGTGCTGCAAGGTGGGGGCTTAGTAAGCGTTATGCGCTAGGAAGACAGAGGGTGTTAGGGGCGGTGGTTGTGTTCCTGTCCGGGGCGAGGGGGGGGGGGTGGCTTTGTTGCTTGGGGGTATTACGTTGTGGGTGGGGCTGGGTGTTGTGTTGCGTTGGCCCATGATGAGAAGATCTGTGTTGCGTATCCGGGGCAGATGGTACGTAGTGGTGGTGATGTTGTCTGGCAGCGGGGGTTTGGTAGCAGGCGTTGATGCGTTGACCTCGTGACCGAAGGAATGCGCTGAGTTGCTTGAGTGTGGCTGCCTCTCTCTTCCTCTGTAGTTGCTGCTTGTAGACTTGTAGATTCTTGTAGTTAGTTGCTGCTGGCTGGCTTGTGTTGCTCGTGGAATTGTAGCAATTCTTGCAGATTGTGTTGCGGCTGGCTTGTGTTGCGTAGGTTACGGGTTGTTAACGATGGGTGTGGCTTGGCTGTGCTGGCTGAAGGTACGGAGGTTGCTATGTTGATGGTCGTGGTTGTGGTATTGGTTCTGGCCGAGTGTCGTTGTGGTTGTTTGAAGAAGATCGGCGTATAATCTTGATAATCTTGGTAGAACGTGGAGAAGCTGTAGAATGGCCGGAGTATGGTAAACTCTTGTAGAGGCTTGTAGTATTGCTTTGGGTGTCTTTAACTCACACTGCGTGAGCCACCATTTATAAGTCGGTATATTTGTAGACTTATCTTGGCTGAGTTAAAATGGTACTTCAGGTTTTTGCACATTTATTGTAAGTCCGTTAAGGAACACTGAATATTTACAACCAATTATGTAGTGACACCAGCCAGGAAGTTTCGGATGAGAGCTTGAGAGGTGCGTCTTGGTACTGTGAAGATCCGAGATGTTCTACCTCTCCTCTCGTGAGTCTGGCCTCTCGTCTCCTATGGTACACGGGTCGTTGAACCTAACTTACTGCTGATAGCTATACATTTGGTCCTGTGAACTACTTGGTTCGAGCTAAGAGAATGCAAGGTGTTCATGGATCTCACGTTGAAACATAACAGGGAAGATATACATATAATTATATATATATTACATATATATCTATAATAATATAAGCGAAAGTGTGTGTGTGTGTGTGTGGTGTGTGTGTGTGTTGTGTGTGGTGTGTGTTTGGGGTGTGTGTGTCCGCTCCAGGTGCCGCCCCCTGTGGCGGAATCCCCTCATATGGCACAGTTTTGGAACCGGCTCGACCAGGGTAAGGTTTTAAGCCCATTTATGAGATGATCCGATCACTTTTTTTTCTTTTTTTCTTAGCAGCCTAGTAGCGAAAATTGTGAAAAAAGTGGGTTGCGAGAATTGAGGAAAAACCCTTTATGTAGGGTGATGGGTAATGGGTGAGTGAATGGGTGGGTGTGATGGGTAATGGGTGTGGGGTGATTTGGGTGAGTGAATTGGGTGGGAGTGATGGGTGATGGGTGAGGGGATAGATGGTGGGTGATGGGTATGGGTGAGTGAATGGGTGTGTGGTGATGGATAATGGGTGAGTGAATGGGTGGGGGGGGGGGTAATGGGTGAGTGAATGGTGGGGGGTGATGGTAATTTGTGAGTGAATGGGTTTGGGGTGATGTGAATGGTTTGGCGTTAATACATCATTTCTACATCCATGATTTCAGAAAGCTAGAAGGGGCTATCTGGAGAGTCTGTGTTTGGTGGGCTTCGGCCCACCAAACACAGGTGGTGGGCCGAAGGCCCACCAATAGCCCTTCGTAGGAGCTAGCCAAAAAGTCCGCCCGGAGGGCGGCTTTGCGGCTAGTATAATTATATGTCTAAGATGTTCCTAAAAATATACTGTTTCTTTTGATGGTAAATACATGCAAATATACTGTATGGAATTTATAATACGAAATCACTTCGGGGAGGCGGTAGCCGAGCGGTTAGAGTCTCCGACTGGCGTTCTCGGTGACCCGAGTTCGATACCCGAAGAAACCCAAAACCTTTCTGCATCGTCGAGTGGCCTAAGAACACCCACATGCCCTGCCTATCAACTCTACCTTCGACTGCGAGTGCATCGGAGGACACAGGGGGCCGGCATGAGCTTCTAATCACAGGCGTCACTATAAGAATCCTGCCTGCGCCACCAACGGGTGAGGACCAACTATCAGAACCCTCAAGTGAAACTCTAGAGCCTGCCATCCGAGCCGAGGTCACCAGTGCCTACAGGCGCTATAGGCACAAATGTAAAAAAAAAAAACGAAAAAAAAAAACTGTGACACTTGGTGTGATAATATGTGTAATTCACTGGTAATAGTCATGCAAGTTAGTATATAGTTAGAAGTAAAAACTGACTGACAGTCGGTAGGGGGTCGGAAGTCATTAGCGTTTTAATGGACATCTAATTCTACATTGTTGCCTCCGTGTTGTAGTGGCTAGCGTGCCTGGCTACGAATCTGCGGGCCCTGGTTCGAATCCAGTCCAGGGAAAGTCGGCGACCAGCCAAACCAGCTGTTCTTCCTCCCTTTCGGGATTGATAAATGGGTACCTGGGGAAGGTAATTGTGGTAACCCGGATGTTAAACTAGCCCTTGTGTCCCGATGTAGCGGGTCCTCACCCACCACAGGCTCAAAGGGCTAATGCCACGGAGATGAGCACCGAAGTCCACGCGCAGCATAGCGTATGCCCCCATCTTTACCTTTTACCTTACATCCTCAGCAAGACTCCTGACTGTCTCTCCTTGTCTTTCCTCAGGTGAGTTCCAGTCCTGCGTGACAGAGCCTTGTATGGTCCTGGTTCCCAGCAAGCTATCAGCGCGACTCTCCTCCATATTCCCCACGTCTCCGTCGAGACAAACCACGCCTTAAAACCCGGGGCTTCCCAATATACTCCATTAGCAGCCTGGAGAGTTTAACGTTTGAAGGTATCCCACAGTTCTACAGGTCCCCGAGGGCACCGGGCACATTCAACCGATATGAGACGGCCACTGCATACACATGGGCACATGTCAATTCCTTCAGCTTCTCAATATGAAAAACCGTATGGTTCTCTTGAATTCTTTTTGGACTTGACATGAATGTGGAAGTGTTTGAAACAACCCAAACCTGTGATCAGTAGCAAGACCTCATCACCCCGGTAAACCCTACAGTTCTAGAGAATCCTCTACCGAGTAGTAACAAGGATGCGGTTCATCTCCATAGCTACCCCTCCAGCATTACTATTCCATGTTTAGCGGTTAGTCCGGCTGAAAATATAATTTGACCCTCCAAAAATTGCTACATAAAGGGTTCTCAACGGAAGTTGTAGTATCAGCAGTGCTAAATAACATACCAAAAAGTCTATCACAATTTGACCTCTGAATTTTTTTTTTTTCAAGAGGCGTCCAAGATGACCGCTAAATCTTTAAAATACTCTAACTTTTTCAATATTCATTCCAGAAAGTAATGTTGGTGCTTAACCCCATGTTTTGGTGATCGAGGAATCCAATTAGCATATTTAAATTATAGTGAAGTGATAACATAATTGTGAAGTATTAGATGGCGGACCAATAAGGCCGCCAAACTATGGAAATGCCATAACTCCTTCATTATATATCCTAGACGAGTACTTTTCGTGTCCTCATGTTTGGGGGATCTAAACATTTCTTTGATCTTTGATGAGATCTTTGGATATCCTTAAAAAAAGGATCCTGGTTTCAAGATCCGCATATGAATCGACACCAAAAATGAACCACTTCTATATTTAGCCAAGCCTTACCTCTGGTGAAATTTTTATGTAAATTCTTACGTAAATTCTTACGTAACTATTCACGTAATTCTGCTAACAATCAAGCAAACAAACAAAGCAAATCCATAACTAACCTACTTAGCGGGGGTACCAGTGTTACTGCTTTCACTATAACAGTATGTATTGAGTTAAAGAACATTTTTCTGTATTTTTTCATTATTACTCGAAATGTTTTCATTCAAAAGTGTATGCCATGGTTGCCTACGCCTTAAATCAGTTTTAATGATGTTTAAGATGCAATTGTCATTTATTCTGAAAGAAATAGTAAAGGTTATGTTGAATTGCACCGTGGTATTCAGGACCTTTCATTCAAATCTGTCAGCATACTGTGAGTACAGTAAATACAATTGGAGGTTTTTACTCACCGACAACATAAAGTGAAAACACACCAAAAAAGTCAATAACTTCGAGTGGGCGCAGATTTGATGAAGCCAGTGATGAGCTCACGGGTTTGGCACACTCGTGGCTTGAAGAGGATGTCCAGAACAGCTTATTCATGATACCCGACTCCGCAAGCTTAATATCCTGTTGACAGGTGAATCTTATTACAGCCTGGTATAAGGGGAAGATGGAGGAATCCCAACTAACCTTAAAAAAAAGTTGTTACCATTGTTTTGGACATTGGTTAGTTTTTTTGCCTACAGCGATAACCGCGCTTCAATTTCCATGACAGTGTGCACCGAACAGTTGTTAAGATATAAACTACATAAATTTTGATCTTTGATTATTCTCACTAGTCTACTAAACACAATTTTCATCCGTATAGTTAAAGTGAGTGAGTCTACCAAATCCACTATTGAATTGTGAATTCACCTCTGATGAGTTATTTGCAAAACAATTTTGCAGCCTTAGCTTGAGTACAATTGATATGAAAAAAATGGACTGGTGTTTTCTGTAATGGTACGGACTACCAAAACGCGTTTTCATGCTTGTCAATCACTCAATTGCATGTAAATACTATCAAATGTCTTGCTGAGGCGGGTTTCTAGCATTTACCTGTCTGGATGATAAACACTTAAACGCGTTTTAGCCAATTAGCGCGCAACAACCAATACAACGGACGCAACCAGGCACAGGAAAGAAATATATTTCGAGCAAAATGAGAATTGCAAGGTGTTTAAGGGCCTGACGATTGGTGCTAAAAATATGTGTTTTTTCACGTAGCGTTTATACTGAAGAGAACAAGAAAGAAAAGAAAATGAATGAAAGAAATAGCGGCTTCTTATGATAAGTTTAATTTATACCGATCTTGCTCTCCTATTAATTACTTTTGGACGTAGCTTCAACACAAGGTTGTTGGCAAGCTATTTAGTGATTGTTTGATACTACACTCTCTCATTAATACGGTTCAGCAAATACATTGTAGTGACGACATTATAGAATTTACACTATACTAGGGCAAGAAACATTGAAATATATCGCAAATCCTGCATACTCTTTAGCTTAAGTTTCACATCCAATCTGCGAGACATACAAGAGATTTCGCCATGAACTGAAGAAATGTTCTTCAGAAAAAAAATATCAAGGGATGTATACGTAATAGACGAAACTCTATCAACATGATACCTCATATCCTGCGTCATTTTATGATATTGATAAATAGATTGTACACTGATGTACGACAACTGTCCCCGATCATGATGATAATGTGTGTCTGGTAGTGGGCCGCATATTCCCGTTTTCTGGAAGAGTATGTTGCGTTTACTCATGAGCACATAATGTTAGGTTACGTTAGGTTACGGTTAGGTTAAGTTAGGTTTTCCCGACCTCAGTATGGACACTGTGTGGGAATCACAATGAGGGGATTTTCGAGAAAAGCCTATGGTTAGTTTCGGAGTGTACTACAGCCAAGCGTCTTCACTTGGAAAACCATATACTCGCATTGAGTTGGGGAATATGCTAGCGGCTACGTTGTTCTCTGTATAGATACTTTGGAAAAGACAAAAATGTACTTGAGTGGGGCACCGCAACAAAAAACTTTTGATCCAAATTATTCTGGCTCTTTAGTTACATTAGCGCTTTATAAGATTAAACACAGCATTTACTTCTTAAATGTAGATAACAATTTTCCCCTTGGCTGGACTTGAAACGGTTCCTAACCTGGCTAGTGCCTAAGAACACCACATGCCTGCCTATCACTCTACTTCGACGCGAGTGCTCGGAGACACAGGGCCGGCTGAGCTTCTAATCACAGGCGTCACTATAAGAATCCTGCCTGCGCCACCAACGGGTGAGGACCAACTATCAGAACCCTCAAGTGAAACTCTAGAGCCTGCCATCCGAGCCGAGGTCACCAGTGCCTACAGGCGCTATAGGCACAAATGTAAAAAAAAAAAAAACGAAAAAAAAAAAAACGTGTGACACTTGTGTGATAATATGTGTAATTCACTGGTAATAGTCATGCAAGTTAGTATATATGTTAGAAGTAAAAACTGACTGACAGTCGGTAGGGGGTCGGAAGTCATTAGCGTTTTAATGGACATCTAATTCTACATTGTTGCCTCCGTGTTGTAGTGGCTAGCGTGCCTGGCTACGAATCTGCGGGCCCTGGTTCGAATCCAGTCCAGGGAAAGTCGGCGACCAGCCAAACCAGCTGTTCTTCCTCCCTTTCGGGATTGATAAATGGGTACCTGGGGAAGGTAATTGTGGTAACCCGGATGTTAAACTAGCCCTTGTGTCCCGATGTAGCGGGTCCTCACCCACCACAGGCTCAAAGGGCTAATGCCACGGAGATGAGCACCGAAGTCCACGCGCAGCATAGCGTATGCCCCCATCTTTACCTTTTACCTTACATCCTCAGCAAGACTCCTGACTGTCTCTCCTTGCCTTTCCTCAGGTGAGTTCCAGTCCTGCGTGACAGAGCCTTGTACTGGTCCTGGTTCCCAGCAAGCCTATCAGCGCGACTCTCCTCCATATTCCCCAGCGTCCCCGTCGAGAGAAAACTACGCCTTAAACCCGGGCGCTTCCCAATATACTCCTTGGCAGCCTGGAGAGTTTAACGTTTGAAGGTATCCCACAGTTCTACAGGTCCCCGAGGGCACCGGGCACATTCAACCGATATGAGACGGCCACTGCATACACATGGGCACATGTCAATTCCTTCAGCTTCTCAATATGAAGCACCGTATGGTTTCTCTTGAGATTCTTTTGGACTTGACATGAAGTTTAAGTATAGAAACAACAATCCTGTGACCAGTAGCAAAGACCTCATCACCCCGGTAAACCCTACAGTTCTAGAGAATCCTCTATCGAGTACTAACAAGGATGCGGTTCATCTCCATAGCTACCCCTCCAGCATTACTATTCCATGTTTAGCGGTTAGTCGGCTGAAAATATAATTTGACCCTCCAAAAATTGCTACATAAGGTTTCTCAACGGAATGTTGTAGTATCAGCAGTGCTAAATAACATACCAAAAGTCTATCACAATTTGACCTCTGAATTTTTTTTTTTTTCAAGATGGCGTCCAAGATGACCGCTAAATCTTTAAAATACTCTAACTTTTTCAATATTCATTCCAGACAAGTAATGTTGGTGCTTAACCCCATGTTTTGGTGATCGAGGAATCCAATTAGCATATTTAAATTATAGTGAAGTGATAACATAATTGTGAAGTATTAGATGGCGGACCAATAAGGCCGCCAAACTATGGAAATGTCCATAACTCCTTCATTATATATCCTAGACGAGTACTTTTCGTGTCCTCATGTTTGGGGGATCTAAACATTTCTTTGATCTTTGATGAGATCTTTGGATATCCTTAAAAAAGGATCCTGGTTTCAAGATCCGCATATGAATCGACACCAAAAATGAACCACTTCTATATTTAGCCAAGCCTTACCTCTGGTGAAATTTTTATGTAAATTCTTACGTAAATTCTTACGTAACTATTCACGTAATTCTGCTAACAATCAAGCAAACAAACAAAGCAAATCCATAACATAACCTACTTAGCGGGGGTACCAAGTGTTACTGCTTTCACTATAACAGTATGTATTGAGTTAAAGAACATTTTTCTGTATTTTTTCATTATTACTCGAAATGTTTTCATTCAAAAGTGTATGCCATGGTGCCTACGCCTTAAATCAGTTTTAATGATGTTTAAGATGCAATTGTCATTTATTCTGAAAGAAATAGTAAAGGTTATGTTGAATTGCACCGTGGTATTCAGGACCTTTCATTCAAATCTGTCAGCATACTGTGAGTACAGTAAATACAATTGGAGGTATACTCACCGACAACATAAAGTGAAAACACACCGAAAAAGTCAATAACTTCGAGTGGGCGCATATTTGATGAAGCCAGTGATGAGCTCACGGGTTTGGCACACTCGGTGGCGTTGAAGAGGATGTCCCAGAACAGCTTATTCATGATACCCGACTCCCGCAAGCTTAATATCCTGTTGACAGGTGAATCTTATTACAGCCTGGTATAAGGGGAATGATGGAGGAATCCCAACTAACCTTAAAAAAAAGTTGTTACCATTGTTAGGACATTGGTTAGTTTTTTTGCCTACAGCGATAACCGCGCTTCAATTTCCATGACAGTGTGCACCGAACAGTGTTAAGATATAAACTACATAAATTGTGATCTTTGATTATTCTCACTAGTCTACTAAACACAATTTCATCCGTATAGTTAAAGTGAGTGAGTCTACCAAATCCACTATTGAATTGTGAATTCACCTCTGATGAGTTATTTGCAAAACAATTTTGCAGCCTTAGCTTGAGTACAATTGATATGAAAGAAATGGACTGGTGTTTTCTGTAATGGTACGGACTACCAAAACGCGTTTTCATGCTTGTCAATCACTCAATTGCATGTAAATACTATCAAATGTCTTGCTGAGGCGGTTACTAGCATTTACCTGTCTGGATGATAAACACTTAAACGCGTTTTAGCCAATTAGCGCGCAACAACCAATACAACGGACGCAACCAGGCACAGGAAAGAAATATATTTCGAGCAAAATGAGAATTGCAAGGTGTTTAAGGGCCTGACGATTGGTGCTAAAAATATGTGTTTTTTTCACGTAGCGTTTATACTGAAGAGAACAAGAAAGAAAAGAAAATGAATGAAAGAAATAGCGGCTTCTTATGATAAGTTTAATTTATACCGATCTTGCTCTCCTATTAATTACTTTTGGACGTAGCTTCAACACAAGGTTGTTGGCAAGCTATTTAGTGATTGTTTGATACTACACTCTCTCATTAATACGGTTCAGCAAATACATTGTAGTGACGACATTATAGAATTTACACTATACTAGGGCAAGAAACATTGAAATATATCGCAAATCCTGCATACTCTTTAGCTTAAGTTTCACATCCAATCTGCGAGACATACAAGAGATTTCGCCATGACTGAAGAAATGTTCTTCAAGAAAAAAAATATCAAGGGATGTATACGTAATAGACGAAACTCTATCAAC
Source organism: Chionoecetes opilio (assembly GCA_016584305.1). Taxonomy (NCBI): domain Eukaryota; kingdom Metazoa; phylum Arthropoda; class Malacostraca; order Decapoda; family Majidae; genus Chionoecetes; species Chionoecetes opilio. The sequence continues at coordinate 53,215 of JACEEZ010019842.1, read as the reverse complement.
ACTGATACCTCATATATCCCTGCGTCATTTTACGATATTGATAAATAGATTGTACACTGATGTACGACAACTGTCCCCGATCATGATGATAATGTGTGTCTGGTAGTGGGCCACATATTCCCGTTTTCTGGAAGAGTATGTTGCGTTTACTCCTGAGCACATAATGTTAGGTTACGTTAGGTTACGGTTAGGTTAAGTTAGGTTTCCTGACCTCAGTATGGACACTGTGTGGGAATCACAATGAGGGTATTTTCGAGAAAAGCCTATGGTTAGTTTCGGAGTGTACTACAGCCAAGCGTCTTCACTTGGAAACCATATACTCGCATTGAGTTGGGGAATATGCTAGCGGGCTACGTTGTTCTCTGTATAGATACTTTGGAAAAGACAAACTGTACTTGATGTGTGCACCGCAACAAAAAACTTTTGATCCAAATTATTCTGGCTCTTTAGTTACATTAGCGCTTTATAAGATTAAACACAGCATTTACTTCTTAAAAATGTAGATAACAATTTTCCCTTCGGCGCTAAGGCACTTGAAGCGAGTTCCTAACCTGGCTGTAGATTATGTCACTTAAACGAAAGTGTCACGAAAGTCTTAAAAGAAAAGAAAAGAAAGTCAGGGAGAAAGTCCCACGATTTCTATCATATTTTAGTTTCCATCCTGTTCTTCATCCAATGTTAATGGTTAGTGTAAAGGCATAATTGTCGGAGCAAGTTTTTTTGTTTCTTTTACCTAAGTGGAGAATCATAACAAAAAATATTGGCATTGTCATTATTACTTTAACTTTCATTATTACTGTAATCATTGATATTATTAGCATTATTTATATTATCATTATCAATATTATCAACGTTTGTATCATTATTATTACTATTATTATTAACTAGCCACAAAGCCGCCCTCCGGGCGGACTTTTTGGCTAGCTCCTGCGGAGGGCTATTGGTGGGCCTTAGGCCCACCAAACACAGACGCTCCAGATAGCCCTTCTAACTGTCCTGAAATCATGATTGTATGTATTAACGCCAACCCATTCACATCACCCCCAACCCATTCACTCACCCATTACCCATCACCCCCCACCCATTCACTCACCCATTACCCATCACCCCCCACCCATTCACTCACCCATTACCCATCACCACACACCCATGCACTCACCCATTTCCCATCACCCCCCATCTATTCCCTCACCCATCACCCATCACCCCCCACCCATTCACTCACCCATCACCCCACACCCATTACCCATCACCCCACCCATTCACTCACCCATTACCCATCACCCTACATCAAGGTTTCCTCAATTAGAGAGAACTGCAACTCGAGAAATGCCAGTGGTCGCTGGCAGTTTTAACTCAAAGGTTGGTCTACTGTGTTTTGGCTCCGCGACTAATATTTTTCATAAATTAATTTCGCGATAAATATTGATGCACCGCATCTGAATACCAAAAAATATAGTTCTTCTGTTGTTCTACTAATTATATGGATGACATGCATTACGATGGAACGTTCTATAATAGCAATTTAATGCAAATTACTCGCCTCGAGTAGCAAAGCTTAATAGATTTTTTACATGTATATTGTGGCATGTAAAATTTGGGCGATGTTCACACTGTTTTCTAAGACAGTACTGCTGCGTCTGGCAAACGCTTGTCAAAATACAATAAGCAATGCCTTGGAAAAACGAAGAATAAAGAATGCCGAAATCGGCTTGTTGCTGCGACAATGTAGGTTATAATTGTGGAGGCGACGTGCCGCGGCGGGAAGTGGTGGGCGGGGAGATTGTGGCGGGGAGATTGAATCAAAACATTGCCACTTCACGCGTCGACTCATTGCACTTCTAGGCTTTCTATCTGATTGATACACAATAATAACAGGAAAATATGACTGCCTAGGTATAGATAACTTCTAAACATTCGTTATTGACTATATAATATCATAGAGTAGCATTTACCTCGCCTCCTCAACTATAACCTACTTGGTTATTTGGTTATATACAATGTTTTACAGAATCAGGCTTCTATACAATATACATATAGAAGAAAATCGTTCTTAATATTATACTTGTGTGTTTTAAGTGCAGTGGAATAAGCCCATATTTTTCTTTCAAGTTGACCAACTTTTCACCAAATTGTGAATTAAAACTACCAGCGACCACTGGCATTTCGGAGTTGCAGTTCTCTCTAATTCTCGCAACCCACTTTTTTTCACAATTCTCGCTAATAGGCTGCTAAAAAAAAAGAGAAAAAAAAGTGATCGGATCATCTCATAAGTGGGCTTAAAACCTTCCCCTGGTCAACCTGGTTCCAAAAATGTGCAATATAATGGGATTCCGCCACAGGGGGCGGCACCTATCGCGGACAGCCAGACACACACTTTCGCTTATATTATTATAGATATTATTATTATTATTATTATTATTATCAACATTATTAACATTATTATTAATATTATTATTATTATTATTTTGTTGTCAACATTATTTTATTTATTATCGTTATTATTATTATCATTATAATAATAATTAATAATAATTATTATATTATTATTATTATTATTATTATTATTATTATTATATTATAAATGTTATATTGTTATCATAATTATTGTAATTATGATAAATATTTTGATACTGGAAATAATAATAATACTTATCATTATAAATATTTTGATTATTATCATATTTACTTTTTATTTATTTCTTACATCTCAAAAGACTAGCCGAGAGCAGAACAAAGAAGTAACTAAAAGCCCGTTAGCTGCCAATCCGTATAAAGAAGACACGTAGGGATTGCAGAAAGTGGGGTGGGTCAATTTTGGTTGGTAATTAAGTCGTAGGAGAATGGAAAATATACACAGGAAGAGAGTTACAGAGTTTACCAGTGAAAGGGATAAAATATTGAATATGCTGGTTAACTCATGACTAAAAAAATGGACATTATAGGAATGATAATGATTGGAAAGTTATGTGCAGCGAGGCCGCGGGATGGTACTGTTATAGAGTTTGTCTTAATTGATTGAATTCGTTGTCAGTCTTGGCGGCGATATATTAAAGTCATTGCTGCCCCCATCGAGCTGAGGTGGGGTAGAGACGTTCGTCTATACTTTTACGCCTCCGTATGGTGAGGTGGCTACCACGCCCTGACCAGGGGTTCGAATCCGAACTGGTACTGTTAAGCAATTTGTTTGTATTCATTGATTAAATTATTGTTGTTATTATTATTATTATTATTATAATTATTATTATAATAATAATTATTATTAATATGACTATTATTATTACCAATTATATCATTAATATTTGTATTGTTATTGTTATTATAATTTACATTATTATGAAAATCATAATTATCATTATTATTATCATCATCATTATCTTTATATGCTACATTTCATTATTAATTATCACACAAAAAAACATTATATTATTATA
>JACEEZ010019842.1:38673-49756 GCA_016584305.1 Chionoecetes opilio | reverse complement strand
TATAAAAAATATATCTATAATAATATAATCGAAGTGTGTGTGTCGTCTGTCTGTCTGTCTGTCTGTCTGTCTTTCCGCGATAGGTGCCGCCCCCTGTGTCGATCCATTATATTGCAACATTTTTTGAACCAGGTTACGGGAAGGCTTTTAAGCCACTTATGAGATTATCCGATCAATTTTTGTTTCTCTTTTTTTTTTTAGCAGCCTATGTACGAGAATATGTGAAAAGTTTGTTGCGAGAAATTGAGGAAACCTTGATGTAGGTGATGGGTAATTGTGGAGTGATGGGTGGTGTGATGGGTAATGGTGTGGGTGTGGGTTGAGGGAATGGGTGGGGGTGAATGGTGCGGAATAGATGGGGGGTGATGGGAATGGTTGAGTGCATGGGTGTGTGTGATGGGTAATTGGGTGATTGAATGGGTGGGGTGATGGGTAATGGGTGAGTGCATGGTTGGGGGTGTGTAATGGGTTGGCGTTAATACGTACAATCTAGATTTCAGGAAAGTTAGAAGGGCCGATCTGGCGCGTCTGTGTTTGGTGGCCTTCGGCCCACCATAGCCCTCGCAGGAGCTAGCCAAAAAGTTCCGCCGTAGGCGGCTTTGGCGGCTCGTTATCCATATTATAAATTATGTATAATTATTACAGCCATTATGGAAAATATTGTCACTAGGCCGCAAAGCCGCACCTCCGGCGGCCTTTTTTGGCTAGCTCCCTGCGGAGGCTATTGTGGGCCTCCGGCCCCACCCACCTGTGTTTGGTGGGCCGAAGGCCCCCAAACACAGACTCTCCAGATAGACCCAGTACCCACCACCTCGCCCCAAACAGGCTCTCCAATAGCCCCTTCTAACTTTCCTGAAATTTATGTATTTCGCCCCACTCCATTCACTTCACGCCTTACCCATCACCACACAACCCATCACCTCACCCATTCACACATCACCCGCCCACCTATCACTCACTCCACCCATCACCACTCACCTCCACTCATTTCACTCACTGGCCATCACCCACACCCATTACCCATCACCCCACCCATTCCTCACCTCTTACCCATCACCCTGTACTAAGTTTACCATCATTCTCGCCCCCTTTTTTCTTCACCTTCTCGCTAATAGGCTGCTAAAAAAAAAAAAAAAAGTGATTCGATCATCTTATAAGTGGAGGCTTGAACCTTCCACTGGTCCAACCTTATTCCAAAAACTGTGCATTGATGGGATTCCGCCACAGGGGCGGCACCTATCGCGGACAGACAGACGAAGACAGACACACACACAGCAGACACACACACACTTTCCTTATATTATATAGATTGTCACCACACATGCTTAAAGGTTAATGCGGTGAGATGAGCACCGAGGGCAGATCTTAACTTGCTCCCATCTTTACTTAGATATTTGAGTTGGCATGGTCATCAGAACTTCCACGACGTTAATCAAAATATTTCAGTATAATCATGAGAGGAATGCTGATACCACATTTCTGAATTTTTTTTCTTTTTTTTTCTTAGCGAGTGGACAGGGTTGAATTTTCCATAGCCTCTCATAAGTGAATCGCAGTCTCGAGGAGTATGATAGCCTCCATCCTGTGTTGATACTTCTGATTTTGGGCTAATTAAAGAGGTATCAAATAGTTTCCAGTTTGGTAGTAGTGGTACGTGAGAACGTATCTGGATATAGAAAGCGCTGCTTTTCCATGTAAATCCAAGAAGATTGTGGATACTTTCTCAGAGAAGGGCCATTATCTCTTTAAAAACTATATTAATTACAATAATAGCGTCTGAATAGTGTTTTACTATCTTGGGATACGATTGTGAAATAGTAACTGAAACTATTTTTCTAATTGAAGAAAAAAATGTGCATAGGAAGTGAAAAACCCTCCAGCAATGTAACAAATACGAACAATGGATCAAACTTCTCCTTGAGTGGTGATCCCTTAGGGAAGGCGAGACTGAGGATTGTAGGACCCAGGATGCCGCGCGACATTCTGTAGATTCTACATTCTCCTCTCTGCGGGACAGAATGAAAGATTGGTAAAATATGTTACATAGCCAATTCCTATAAATGAGACATATTACTTTCCTTTAATCTATTCTAGCTGAATTCGGAAACCACATAATTATATACCTTTGAAAAATCGCTGTGCATGGAACCGAGTACACTCTGACTGAAGGACATTCCAGCAACATTTCCCAGATACATATCCATTCTGGCCTGTATCAACTCGGAGACGTAGTACACTCGGAGATTTTGGTTTAGGCGCCATAAGGTCGAGCTGCTATCCGCATTCTGGTGAATGTAATCGTAAGAAAGTTTATTTTTCCCGTCACATGCAGCTATCATTTATCACAGAGATGGTTTAAGAGTTGGACTAAACCTATAGTTGACCCATTTTGGCCGTGGAGCGGCCGGGTGGGTCTCAGCCACGTACTTGAGCGTGTACCTGGAAGGAATACCACCTAACTCGCTCGCTGCACTTAGACAAATACTCTAGTCTCGTAATCACTTATCGCAGCGCGTAGTGAGGCACGTCTGCCCACACACAAAGCTAGAAAGATTCTCCCTCTGTCCTCTCCTCCAAGGAGGCATGCGAAGCGTGTGTTGGTGGTTACAGGTCAAAGGGTATCTCAGTGCTGACAGTTATGAAGGGGGATGAGATGGGTGCGTGGGGTGAGACGTGTTGGTACAGCAGTATTCTACCCTCTCCTCGCCACTCACTTTCTCATCTTCTCTCACTTTCTCACTTTCTCTCACTCACTTTCTCTCTCTCTCTCTCTCCTTTTCCCTATCCCCCTTCGTAGGGGGACGGGAGGGACCCTCAGCTGTGGTCAGCAAATCTGCAGGTGGCTGCCGCCTTCACCTTCGTGGGCTGATAAGGAAGTGTCGTGTAAGTGTAGTGGTCAAAATGACCATCTACACCGTTGTCACCATTATGTAGAGCCCACATTGTATCACAGTCCTGGTTACACAGTCCTGGTTACTCTGCTGCTACCACCCACATTAAGTGGGAAAAAATATATATATGAATAAAAATAAAAGATTTAAGAAAATATGTAAGTACTGGTTGGATCTGAATGACAACGCGTTAATATATTTCTAATTATAATATATTTAACTCTTTACTGTCTCACTTGGTAATTATGATACATTCACAAGTTATCTTAACATTAAGTCTTCCTTCCCTCCTAGCGATACGCACGCGAAATGCTCAAGTCGTTATCCTAATATAGTTTACTATCTTTGGTAACTTCGGTTGCACTGTCACCACATTAACGATACGCACACATAATGCTCAAGTCGTCATCCTAATATAGTTTTCTATCTCTGGTAACTTCAGTCGCACTGTTACCACTTTAACGATACGCACGCGTTATGCTCAAGTCGATATAATGTATACGTAGTCTATCCCACTTCCAACGTTTCCCTCTCACTTATTTTTCTATTTCCTTCTTTCTCCTTGTCCTCACACGGCTGGCTGTGATATGTTGTAGTTGCCCCCTCTGCTAATTTGTGAGCGCTTGGCCCCCTGGTCCGCCAACAGCTTCCTACCTTGGGACCCTAAGTAATACACTTCATTAGTCCTGGTCAACAAAAGGAATCACCAATAAGTCATGTCTACATCTCTAGTTAACAAACATTTCATAACATGCCTTTACCAAGGGCGAGAATATCACCTCCCCACAGGCGACTTAACTCAATGAACGTCGAGCTGCTTCTAAAAGTATCCTAACCTAGAATCCCCGTTCTCACCTCGTTTCGCTACGTGTCTAATTACTACTGGCTTAAAATATAAGCCTAACCAGTGATTCAGGACTGAGGCGTGGAGGAAAATTCCTCGTTAGCTTATTGATACTTGTGTGTTATTTCATCTCTTCCCCTATTAATGTAATTTCTCGCGTTACATAGCTTCTTCCCCTCCTTCTAGATACTCTATCATTTCTCTCCATCTACGGTCCTCTCGCTGCATTTCCTTTACTTCTTCTTTAGTTTTTCCTAACCACCTCTCTTCTACTTGACATCGAATGATTCTTACTGGTCTACTAAGTTGGCCTGCTACAGTGTTCTTTTTCCCTGCTTTATACTCTATTTGATACCTATAGTCTTTCATCTCTAGGATGCATCTGTTCATCCTAGGTGACTTGGTTCGTTGTAAAGACTGAAAACTAACGTTTTGGTGGTTGTTCTGATGATCACCTTGGTTCCCCAAGGAAAAAATGAGGGAACTGTCTGCAGCTAAAACTATTCCAAGGCTTCCTATCTGTTGCTAGATCGCGTCCCCAACTGGTTTTAATTTCTTGAAAAATAAGAGATACTTGGGTTTTGCCCTCATACTATACTGGCATTCAGTACTGCTCCTACGTGAGTTTGGCTAGCATCGGTATCCAACACCAAATGGTTTATTAGTTGGCCTTAGTTAAGTGGAGCATATCAGTTTTATCCTTTAATATCTAAAAATGCTTGTGCTTTCCTCTGACCATTTGAATGAGTTTTTCTTTTTGGTCAAATTAGTAAAGGGCACTGCTATTTTAGCGAATCCTTCTATGTATTCCTATAGAACCTCCATACCTAGAAATCTTTGGTTTCCTTGACATTAGTTGGGGTTTCATTTTATCTAGCTCCATATGTCTGGGTTGGTGGAACCTTCCCTGTTCACTAAGTGTCCCAGGAAAAAAATTTCTTGTCCTATTTTAAAATTTTGCTCAGATTAATTTGCCCCCCAAATCTAGTCAGATGTCCAAAAATTATCGACCCTTTTCCCCAAAATTTCCTAACTGGGTGCCATCAGATTATGTCTCCAGATAAATTTTAAGCCCAAATTTTTCTTTCAGTAAAGGAGTTAAGATCTGGGCTAATTTGCGGAAGAGAAAATTGCTGCCACTGCAATTTAATCCAAAGGGAAGTCTTTTGAATCTATATAAGGACAATTCCTTCACTGAAAGTTGTTAGATCTTTACTACTTTCATCTAACAGTATTTGAAAATTTACGCATCTTTCATATCTGGGTGGCATAGTATTCATAGCCCGTTACCGTTTTCTACTAACTCTTCCAATTTAGGTAGGGGATGTATTCAGTGGCTAAAATGTTGATTCACCTTTCTATAGTTAGACCCCATCCTTTTTTCCCATTCGGTTTGTTAACCAGTACAGTAGGACTTAACCACGCAGCTGTGAATTTTCTATTATGCCCTTTCCCCTTCCATTTCTCTCAACAATTTAGCTATTAATTCTTAGCTTTCTCCGGATACCTATATGTAACTCCTCTACATGGTTTTTGGATCTAACACCTGAATATGAGCGGGCTCAGTTTTCAGGTGCCTAGTTCTCCTGCATCTAAGAAAATAGTCATGGTTGCTCTTTTATCAAGGCGAAAAGATGATGCCTCTCCTGTTCACTTAAGTGTTTCCAGTCTCCTTTTTCTAGAATTGCCTGTATTCGTTCCGGTCGAGTACCATACCCTCGCTACATCACTATCGGGTAACATTGCGTTACTCATCTAGTGTGAGACAACGTGTTCCGGCCGTAACTGCTGTTCTTGAATTTCTTCTGAGTTTACTACTCTATATATTTAGCTAAAATTGTACCAGGACGTAACTTCAGCTGTCCACTACTGTTATTAATTATTGGTAGAAAGATAGTTCTTTCTTTTGTAACCTGGACGCATACAGGTGCTATATTTTGCACATGTTTTTTGTGTCCACCAAGAGAGTGGCTCCCTCTACCTCGTCCACTGACAATTCTAACCATTGAGTTCTTTCTGGTCTTATGGTCACACTTTGTTGTATCCTTATATGACAGCTTGATTTATGCACCTCCTCTTCGCACTTTTCACTCTTAACTGCTCTGATGGTACCGTATCGGTGTTTAACAAAATTTAAGGGATAAGTTAGGTTAGCCCACATGACTTTCTTTTGTTTGTAATTGAGTGTTATTTCTTCTAGTCCTATTATGTTCATCCCTATCAGGGCTTGGGTGGATAAATACTGATCTGGAACAACTAACATCAACACTTCTATTGTTCTATCTATTCCTAAGGGTATTTTTACTCGTACTTGACCTAAGATTTTCAACTCCTTGCCCGTTATACCGGTTAAACTAGGGATGTTACTGTGGGTTCTTATTTTAAGGAATAAATCTAAAGCTGCACTCTTTTTTATAAGTGAATATTCGCTTCCTGTGTCTAATAAAACTTCCATGACGTGATCATTAATGGCTAAGGGGATTATTGTGGATTGATGTTTAACTAGTCACCGGGAAGATCCTGTCCTCCCCGGACAATTTGGATTCCCTCTTCTACATCCTATTCTCCCGCAATCGAAACAAGCGTTGCTACTTGGCTTCCCTCGACAGTCTGCGATTGAGTGGTTGTTCATTCTACAGTAGGGGCAAAACATCTGGGAACTCTTTCTCCAATCTGAACTGGGTAGTTGCTGGTCGTTACCTACTACCAAATCTTGTAATTCTCTCCCCATTCCTTCCATCTGTGCTTGCAGTTCTCTTACCTCTGACTGACTAGCTGACAGTCCCAGTGACTGTTCCTGTTTATTGGGAGGACTACTCTGGGAAGCGGGTGTTATTTCTGATAACTGCCGGGGCTGGTTTACCGCGTATCCTATAGTCTCTCTTCTGATAATGATGGCTCTCTCGGTCTCCACTCTCTCTATGCATTTTTTCAACGGGATTTGTTCATTCATAAAAAGCTCTAATTTCTCTTTACTGTGGTTTGGTAATCCTCTTAACAGTTTAGTTTTAATGATTTTATCCCTACTGGGAATTTCTCCTGAATGTTTTGATTTCGCTTCCAGTATGGCGTATTTGCATTTGAGTTTATTTGCAAAGTCTTGTGGATCTTCCATACAATCATACTAGACTTCAGAAATACTGTTAAGGATTCTGTCGACATTATTGTCTGTTAGCTCATCGTATAACCAATAAGTTAAGGTGTTCCATGATCTAAAATCATGCTGACTGAGGGCATTCTGTATCAATAATGCTAATTGCGGATCTACTCTAGTCATAAGTATCCTCTTTCTCTCCTCCAAATCCTCTGAACAACTTTCTACCTGGGAAAGGAAAACTGTCAACCTTCCCTCTGCTTCGATACCTTGTAAATCCCCGAGGTTCAGTATTTGTATATCTCTCGGTTTTATTAATGATCTCATTGGTCTCCTAACTTCCTGCTCCTCCTCCTTATTTTTCAAAAATAACTCAACAGTTTCTTTCGTCTTTGCTACTTCTTGTTCTAGCTGACTCATCCACTTGAATCGCTCGCATTGTTCGGGACGGGTTTCGACTCTCTCGTGTGTTACTCTATGTACTTCCTTCTTAAGCTCTCTACCAATTGCTTCCTTTTGGAGGAAATCCTCCAAATCCTTCACTGAAAAACCCATTAAATCCTCCATCTCAAAAAAAAATTACCCTACCGTAATTTTTTTAGAAAAAATATTATCTTTCCCTGATTTTTTAACTAGTGTTGGGCTTCCACGGTGGCTATTAAACTCACGACAGCCCTCTGAAGTTGCTTACTTGCTGGGGGCGTCTTCCAAGCCTCAACACTTATTTACGCATTTTTATGTCCTAATTACGGTGGGTGATCCGGCCCTCCTAACGCCTGCACTGCCGCCCATGCCTGATAGTTGTGTCCTATTACATTTACTGGCTTCTCATATATAAGACCCCTGCTCGTCCTACCGAAATGCCCCCCGTCATACGCTAAGCCGTGTACATAGGGTTTGGTGTTAAAGCTTAATTTCCTATACTGCGTTAGTTCTTTATTTAATTTGTTGTTTATTGCCCTGCTTATTTTATCATAATTTTCTTGTTCTATTCTCCTAGCGTAATGGTCTGTTATGATCCTATGTTCTATCATACAAATCCTTATCTCACATCGGCACGTTGCCTGCAATGTTTCTACTACTTTCCTAATATTTTCCACTATTGCTTCCACCTTAATGTTGCCTTTAATATCATTACTGCCTAACCATAGGTTGACTAACTCAAATTCTTTCTGAATACTCCGTTGAGTCTTCAACTACAAGGAAGGTTCTAAGCCTTGCCTCCCCGGGGGTCTGTAAACTTCTACTGTTTCGTTAGGCTCATCCACCTCCACAGTCTGAGGGATCTGGCTATGTCCTACTAACGCTACTCATACATGGATATGACACTGTGTACTGGCACTTGGCAAAAATAATTAACTAACAAGGAGTTTTGTTGGCTCGTGAGTAAAACGGAAAACCATCGAATGGATCCAAAACCCCTGCACCATTATGTAGTGGTCAAAATGACCATCTACACCGTTGTCAAACCATTATGTAGAGCCCACATGTATGTGTGTTCCACAGTCCTGGTTACTCTGCTGCCACCACCCACATTAAGTGGGAAAAAATATACATATGAATAAAAATAAAAAATTTAAAAAAATATGTAAGTACTGGTTTGGGTCTGAATGACAACGCGTTAATATATTTCTAATTATAATATATTAACTCTTTACTGTCTCACTTGGTAATATTATACATTCACAAGTTATCTTAATATTAAGTCTTCCTTCCCTCCTAGCGATACGCACGCGAAATGCTCAAGTCGTTATCCTAATATATTTTACTATCTTTGGTAACTTCGTTGCACTGTCACCACATTAACGATACGCAACGTAATGCTCAAGTCGTCATCTAATATATTTTTCTACTCTGGTAACTTCAGTCGCACTGTACCACTTTACGATACGCACGCGTTATGCTCAAGTCGATATAATGTATACGTAGTCTATCCCATTTCCCAACGTTTCCCTCTCATTTATTTTTCTATTTCCTTCTTTCTCCTTGTCCTCACACGGCTGGCTGTGATATGTTGTAGTTGCCCCCTCTGCTAATTTGTGAGCGCTTGGCCCCCTGGTCCGCCAACAGCATCCTACCTTGGGACCCTAAGTAATACACTTCATTAGTCCTGGTCAACAAAAGGAATCACCAATAAGTCATGTCTACATCTCTAGTTAACAAACATTTCATAACATACCTTTACCAAGGGCGAGAATATCACCTCCCCACAGGCGACTTAACTCAAGAACTTTCGAGCTGCTTCTAAAAGTATCCAAACCTAGAATCCCGTTCTCACCTCGTTCGCTAGGGTTGTCTAATTACTACTGGCTTAAAATATAAACCTAACCAGTGATTCAGGACTGAGGCGTGGAGGAAAATTCCTCGTTAGCTTATTGATACTTATGTGTTATTTCATCTCATCCTCTATTAATGTAATTTCTCGCGTTACATAAGCACAACATTATTGCCTCTCTCTCTATCTACTAACGTTAGCAGTATTCTCTCTTCTCTTCCTTCATTCTCTTTCTCCTTCTGTTTCCCCATTTATCCTTCTTTCCCATTCTATTCCTCATTCTTCCACGTCTCCAGCCCTCACATATTGTATTGAATTTAGAAAATTCATAGTGTTCGTTAAAATTATATATTCAGTATATTCATTCATTCATTTAACAAAATAAACAGCTATCTCTTCTAAATTGTTTGATTGAATTTATTAAGTGCTTACAAAATTTTTCTCTGAACCGATCTCTTCAAAATTTACGTTCGTATTTGGTGGAGGTTTATTTAGGGAAGTATATCTCCCAACATTGGGCACGAGTTTATCAATGTCTTACGAAAGTTGAACATTGCAGTTTAATCAAGTTACGCTGATCATACCCCCCGTAGTGCAGCAGATAATCATAACAATTGTGCAAATTATGACTAAAGCATGACATTTTTACCAATGTTAGTACATACCATAAGGTTCATTTTCAGATCGGGAGGTAAGTCAGATTTGACCTCTGAGTATAGTGAGAGGTCAATGACCTCAATTACCTTGAAATTGTCATTTTTTCACGATTCTGGTGCAGTTTCTCTGTTTTGGGAATCATTAAAAAGGTATGTTGCCATGTGTTGGTCCCTATATCTTCTGGAGAGCCTATTTATACATAATCACAGGATGCAACCATGACTGAACAAGTGCTTTAAACGAGGTCAGTGACCTCAGAAAACAAATTTATTGACATACACATTTAGGTTATTGTGGTGTCCAAAACAGGTTGCATGAAATCGTGTTGTAAGATCATCTGTGCAACCTTAATTTTCAATGTGCACTGAACATAATCTATAAGCTTAAAGTACAGTGAGGTCAGTTACCTCAGACACATGTATAGTACATACCGGTACATGTAATACACACACATTATCCATATAGACGCATAAATATAAAGGTGTCTGATTGCACCTAACAGTCCCCGAAAAATGCACATAATTCAGTGCACTTGAGTGCAGCCTTGGTGCACTTGCAGCGGCCGGTACATCCCCTTTTTGCAGCCGCAGGGATCAGTTCGTGACAAGATTTTGACGCCTCTGGCAGTGTCGTTCAAAGAGGCTGCCACCCAGAGGCCTCCTTTGTCCAGCCCCCGTCAGATGAGAATGGTAACTCTGGATTCAGGACCAGAGTTTGGTTCCAGCTGTTGCCTGGAGAGATGCACGCTTTATGTGCTGCTGGGGTGCTGCCTGCGTTGGGGGAATGTTTTCTAGAGCCCCAGACTTGTGTGCGAAGAGCTGTTTTCCCAGCATGTTCACTTCCATGGTGTCACTGGTGCGGCATACATCAGCAACAACGAAGCGCTCCAGCGTGACACTGAACTCCTCAGTCCTCACTCACATCACTTGGCATGCGTAAGAGTTTTTCAAAGGCTCAGTCACCTGTGGGAACACTTTCCAGTCTCCAGGCAGTCTTCTTCCTTCCAACGAAAGAAGACACAGTGTCGCACCTGTGAGGCATGGAAGATGGTGGAGAGTAGCACATTGTTTGGTCATGGGGCAGCCCGTGGTGAACAGTATGTGCCGAAGCGGATCCAGTACCAAGAGCTACACAGCGTCAGGATTGATGTTGGAAGAAGCCACAGCCCGACCCCAACATCAGTATCCACAATGCGTATGGCACCTTTTGATCCCCTTGCACAGTTTTGCCCCATGTAGAAGCAGGCGAGGTCCGCCTCCTGGTGAACATGGGGGAGGCTGGTAAGTCGGACTCGCAGGAGAGCACAGGACCTCTGTTCAACA
>JACEEZ010019842.1:0-36430 GCA_016584305.1 Chionoecetes opilio | reverse complement strand
GAACCATTCCGTCTCGAGGAGTACGATTCATGTTGCCAGGACCAATGCACCACGCACGCTGGATGTCCAAGGTCATCTACTCCTTGAAGACTTGGATGTTCCGAGGGCAGTTCAAGCTGACAAAGAGAGAGGAGATGGGACTCCGTGACGTGTGCATATTTGGTGTTCGTGTATATTTGAAACCGTGGAATACAGCGCCCGAATCAGCAAGTGCACCATACAACGACTTCCTACTCTTGACATCCCTGCTCGAGTACTCTAGCATCCACGGAGCTATCTCTCAAAGCAGCATCGGAAAAACTCGCCAAGCACCTGTGGACGTTCTCATATATAAAACCCCTGCTCGTCCTATCGAAATGCACCCCATCATACGCTAAGCCGTGTGCATAGGGTTTTGCGTTAAAGCTTAATTTCCTATACTGCGTTAGTTCTTTATTTAATTTATTGTTTATTGCCCTGCTTATTTTATCATAATTTTCTTGTTCTACTCTCCTAGCGTAATGGTCGGTTATGATCCTATGTTCTATCATACAAATCCTTATCTCACATCGGCACGTTGCCTGCAATGTTTCTACTACTTTCCTAATATTTTCCACTATTGCTTCCACCTTACTGTTGCCTTTAATATCATTACTGCCTAACCATAGGATGACTAACTCAAATTCTTTCTGTAATACTCCGTTGAGTCTGTCATCTACAAGGAAGGTTCTAGCCTTGCCTCCCGGCGCTCTGTAAACTTCTACTGTTACGTTAGGCTCATCCACCTCCACAGTCTGAGGGATCTGGCTATGTCCTACTAACGCTACTCTTTACATGGATATGACACTGTGTACTGGCACTTGGCAAAAATAATTAACTAACAAGGAGTTAGTTGGCTCGTGGGTAAGCGGAAACCATCGAATGGATCCAAACCGCTGTCACCATTATGTAGTGGTCAAAATGACCACTTGACTTGACTTGACAAAATGACTTGGTATATATACCATAACATACCAAGGGCGAGAATATCACCTCCCCACAGGCGACTTAACTCAATGAACGTCGAGCTGCTTCTAAAATTATCCTAACCTAGAATCCCCGTTCTCACCTCGTTTCGCTACGTGTCTAATTACTACTGGCTTAAAGTATAAGCCTAACCAGTGATTCAGGACTGAGGCGTGGAGGAAAATTCCTCGTTAGCTTATTGATACTTATGTGTTATTTCATCTCTTCCCCTATTAATGTAATTTCTCGCGTTACACCTGCAAGTGGCCTTGTGGTGCTTGTGGGAAGGCGTGCCGAACCAACACCATTCAGTGTGGTCACTGTCTTGCCTGGTTTCACCGTCGGTGTGAGCATCTTACATATGGGGAGTTGACATCTTTGGGTGATGTGACGGTTGACTATGTTTGTAGGAGATGTAGTAGTTCACTCGAGTTCCTTCCCGAACTTTCAATGCAGAGACTGAAGCAGAGTTCTTCAAACTTCAAGAGCCTGAAGCAGGCAGTTGAACGGGAGAAGATTCTCATTCGTAACACCCCTGTTCTGCCTGGATTGACATCCAAAGTGAGAGCAAACTCCAACATGACTCCAGACGCTACATCTGTACAACTACTGAAGTCATCGGGAGGGGCTGGGCAACTCACTCCAGTCATGGCAACCGGTAATGACAACTGTCTCTTCAACTCCCTCTCGACAGCCATCAAAATTAGATGAGGCTCTCTCTTCTGAACTGCGATTCCGTACATGCTTGGAGTTGGTTTCGAATGCTGAACTGTACATGGACATGCATAAGAAATCTGGAGTTGAGCTTGTGTAACGCGAGAAATTACATTAATAGGGGAAGAGATGAAATAACACATAAGTATCAATAAGCTAACGAGGAATTTTCCTCCACGCCTCATTCCTGAATCACTGGTTAGGCTTATATTTTAAGCCAGTAGTAATTAAACACGTAGCGAAACGAGGTGAGAACGGGGATTCTAGGTTAGGATAATTTTAGAAGCAGCTCGACGTTCATTGAGTTAAGTCGCCTGTGGGGAGGTGATATTCTCGCCCTTGGTAAAGGGTCCCAAGGTAGGATGCTGTTGGCGGACCAGGGGGCCAAGCGCTCACAAATTAGCAGAGGGGGCAACTACTACATGTCACAGCCAGCCGTGTGAGGACAAGGAGAAAGAAGGAAATAGAAAAATAAGTGAGAGGGAAACGTTGGAAGTGGGATAGACTACGTATACATTATATTAGGATAACGACTTGAGCATTACATGTGCGTATCGTTAAGAGGGTAACAGTGCGACTGAAGTTACCAGATAGTAAACTAGATTAGGATAACGACTTGAGCATTACATGTGCGTATCGTTAAGGGGTAACAGTGCGACTGAAGTTACCAGAGATAGTAAACTAGATTAGGATGACGACTTGAGCATTACATATGCGTATCGTTAATGTGGTGACAGTGCAACCGAAGTTACCAAAGATATTAAACTATATTAGGATAACGACTTGAGCATTTCGCGTGCGTATCGCTAAAAGGGAAGGAAGAATTAATATTAAGATAACTTGTGAATGTATAATAATTACCAGAGACAGTAAAGAGTTAAATATATTATGATTAGAAATATATTAACGCGTTGTCCTTCAGTTTCCAACCAGTACTTACATATTTTCTTAAATCTTTTATTTTTGTTCATTCATATATTTTTCCCACTTAATGTGGGTGGTGGCAGCGGAG
Source organism: Chionoecetes opilio (assembly GCA_016584305.1). Lineage (NCBI taxonomy): Eukaryota > Metazoa > Arthropoda > Malacostraca > Decapoda > Majidae > Chionoecetes > Chionoecetes opilio. Next base: position 33,720 of record JACEEZ010019842.1, on the reverse strand, counting down.
TAACCAGGACTGTAGAGTACACTCCCAAGGTGGGCACTACATAATGGTGACAACGGTGTAGATGGTCATTTTGAACACTACATAATTACTACTGGCTTAAAATATAAGCCTAACCAGTGATTCAGGAATGAGGCGTGGAGGAAAATTCCTCGTTAGCTTATTGATATCATGTGTTATTTCATCTCTTCCCCTATTATGTACTTTCTCGCGTTTTACACTTGTAGTCCATCATATCACGAGCTTGTCCTGAGTTGTGTCCAGAGTGGAGGTTACTCATCTGCTTGGACCATCCAAGCAGCAGCATCTTGTTTTGGGGTTCCAATATTTAAGTCTACCACCAGTAAATGGGATGGCCGATTTGTGTGTGCGGATCCCTCAACCTGCACTTTCCACCCACACTGTCGAGCGCACTAAACCCGTGGTACATCATGTTGACCGTTTGGAATCAACTGGTACTGTGGACATTGACTCGGAACCAACTTTTCTCTCTCATGCATAGCGTGCCACCAGAAAGACATTTCTCAGGTTTGTCCTTCCACTCCCCTCCTCCATACACATGCATCTCCTCTCATCGACTCTTCCATCACCAGTGGCATCCTCTCTCATCACTCCTCCATCACCATGCATCTCTCTCATCGACTCTCCATCAACCATGCATCTTCTCACATCGACTCTCCATCACCATACATCTCTCTCACCGACTCTCCATCACCATATATCTCTCTCATCGACTCTCCATCTCCAGTTCTGCTTTACTCCCCAGTTCGCCTACTGTTGTTTGCCTCCATCCCCAGTTCCACCTCCTGCTTGTTCATCTCCATTCCCAGTCCACCGTCCTGCTTGTTCCATCCCTCATCCCCAGTTCCACCTCCTGCTTTGTTCTCTCCACTCTTCCAGTTCCACCTCCTGCTTGTTCATCTCATCCGTGCATTCCGCCTCTGCTGGTCTGCTCCATCCCCGTTCTGCCTCATGCAGCCCATCTTCCATCTCTTGTTCCCTCCTCAGTTCCATCTCCGGCTCATCAGTTTGGATCAATAGTTATTCCTGCATCAGAAATGAGTTTGACATAGAGCATCTGCCTGTTACTGGTACCATACCAGAGAAAAGAAAAGTAATTTAACGAATTCTAGAGGAGTAAGGAAACGGTTTCTGTCAGGTGACAATTCTTCAGAGGAAGTTCAAGATACCCATGTTTAATCCTTCTGGGCAACAGACTTTTAATATTTTTTTAATCCTATTGATTTGTATAAATATCTGACGAAACGCCCGACGAATTTTGAGATTCCCAGTAATAAAATAACATGTATTTCGTATTGATGTGCCAATATAAAAAATAGGAAATTAGGAAAGGCGCAGTGCTTTTCTGATGACTGTGGCTAATATGAGCAGTCGGATATCGTCCACAAAACGAACAGATTTATATAGTGAAGTGATGTAGTTCCACATTAAAAAGAAAGATGGGAATTATTGTGGACGTACCCGAAAACCCCAACCTTTGTCACCCCATGCCGGTGATGACAGTATTGCATAATGCAAAGACTGTATTCAACACCTTAAGAGGAGACAGTGATTTTAAGAGCGTCTCACATGGTTTGAGTACTCCTAATCAGGATTTATGTAAATAATATTGCAGTTGTCGAATATATTGGAAAATTCCACAGTTTATGACTGTCATGTTAATCGAAAAAATAACATGTGATGTAATTATATTACGACAACAAGTCAACCCGTGGATAAAATAAGGGAAGGTGTAAAGAACTGGTCACCAAGAAAAAAATCTATCAAAGTCCTCGTAACACATCCAACGCGCTGCCCCAGAAATCTAAAGCAGGTACAAAATATGAATATGCTGTACGTACAGAATCGACCTGCTGTCAAGTAATGCACACTGCAGATGATGTCATCAATCATTTGGGGCATACGCCGGGGGGCGCGTCTGCCACTCGCCCACCCTACGACGCCACTCCCGGGGGTCACACGCGCGAGTTCCCATGCAGGCTCCTTTCCCATACCAACAGCTCTCGAACAAGAACCAATCAACTTGCCCGCCAGCCACGAACCTTGTGGCGCCCCCTTCCTCCTCCCGCCGATCTTCTCCTACAGATACAAAAACCCCGATGGAAGAGTCGGTTTCAGGTAGCGTGTCCACATGCCCATATAGCCCAGTGGGCGCTGACGAACTATGCAGGTATAGGCTCGATTCCAGTCTCACGGTGCAATCGTCTGATTTGACTCGTCAATCATCCCACGAGACCCATGATTCTGCGAAGAGACACGTATTACCAAAGGCATTGATTCGTGTGCTCTCTTCAAATCAACTATTTAGTGTCCTGTCGTCACACCATAGAGTAGACAGGGATCACAAGCGACTTGGAATCCGGATCTTTGTCCTTCTGCACAGATACGCGACAACGCCAAACATACTCTACTGCTGAGCGAGTCCATAACACCGTGGGCTATGCCAATCCGCCGTAAGACTCTTGCGTTAACCGTCCCGCCGTCATTATGGACTCGCGCTACAAGGTATGTAAAACTTTCCAAATTCAATGTCCTCGAGCCACAATCGACATGAACAAGACTGTACTGCTTCTCTAGTCAGATCCTCCAAACACCTGGACCTGGTCTTGAGCCAGGAGACCTCAAGTCCCAAAGGCTTTTGCCTCCTCGTGCAGCGTCGAGAGCCATCACCAGGACCTCCACGACTTCAGCAAAGATACTCATCATCGGCAAAAACAAGATCAGTGATTCTTGGTGTTGCCGAGCGGATGCTCCACATCAACTTTGATCTACAACCTTGTCCAATACCGAGTCCATACAAGCGTTGAAAAGTGATGGGGCAGGACGCGCACCTTGCCTCTCTCTCTGTATTCACAGAAGAAGCGGATACACCTGCCCCACACTTCACAGCGCTCAGTCCCAGAATAGAGCAGCTGTAGGTAATTTGTGGAAATGACTAGCATTGAGTTTATTCATATGTTTATGATAGAAGAATGTGGTTGGATATGAGTTGAAGATGACAATTCGTCATTATTTGCACATTCACCTTTTTTTGAATTAATCAATCAATCAATCGTCATTGTGTGGTTGTATTGTTTTAGCTATCAGCTGTGAGCGCCAGAGCGGGCGAGCACCGACAAGAGCTGGCAATGTCAGCCGTTCTGGCGTGTGTCACGCAAGCGAGAAGAGCCGTGTCCTTGTGGGGGCAAGTGTCTGTTTTATGGGGATGTCTGTTTACATAACAAAGGCAAAGAAAACGGGAGTTGATGGAATTACTAATAGTTGACAGGATTTTCCTTGAAATAACCCATTGTAATTCCCACACAAAGTCCTCATTATTAAAGTAAACCTAAACCTAACCTAACTTTAGCGTTTTTCTAAACCTTACCTAACCTAGTCGGGCTGCCGAAAAGGGAGAGCGTTGAGAGAATGTGTGCCGCCTGGACATGTCTTTGTTTGATGCGTCAAATTTAGTAATTACTCCCCTCAACTCCGTTTTCTTTTCTTTGTTTATGAGGTAAACAGACACTTGCCCACAGCGACACCGCAAAAGCCGGCCTTCTTAACGGGCTTCCTCACGCAAAATTCGCCTATTTGTCCTTGGCCTTGCGAGGATGGTTCGATGGCATGCATGCTTCACTGATCTATCACTGGGCGATAGTTTCCCCTCCTGACGAGGGCGAGGAAGTGGAACTTTGGCCATGCCGTTAGAGTGGGGCATGTGTAACTAAAAACATACACAGTGTTGAGAGCAGGCAAAAATAGAAGCTTCCAATAAAAACCTACAAAACAGACTGCCACAAAGCCAAGAGAAACACTGCCTTCTGACGGGGATGTAAACTCGTCCAGCAAACTATCCCACAGCGTCAGGGAGGGCTAAACAGGCCGCCGTTGAAAACGGCGTCCGTACCAGCCCTGACGCTGCCCCTCTCGGAACTTTTTTTTTTTTTAAACCCACGGCTATCAGAGTCCCTGCGCCCCCTCTTCCACAGACCTTTCGATACCCCTCTAAGGACCCCCCTCATGTAATGGGCATAACCGATAGTCTGTTAAGCGACTCTTAACCGGGCCGAGGTGCTGGCAGAAACTCGTGAAACACCAGCAGCAAAACTTTCCACCGGTAGTGAATGTTTTACTGCATAGCGAGGTGGAACACCGACGAGCCTGCTCTCCCACCGACAGCTCGTGGAAGACTGAAGGTTTGGTATCCGCGGCGCGGGCAGTGCAGGGTTGTGAACTGTGAGCCCACATTATCGTAACTGAGCCACCAAAATTATCTTATTTTTCGGTAGATTATCGTTGCGACCTTACTAAAATTAATATAGTCCAGTAGATAACTATAGTGACATCGTGTTGAATTCAGGCATTCCACTATAAAAATATTTTCTCTTTTCACAAAAAGTATAATATATCCATCATGACACAAAATTCCATGGTTAATTTTTTTTTTCAAAATAAATTAAAATTAACTAAAACAAAATATAATTTAGCAACACATTATAATGACTCAAAAGAAGCTGTTGAACTCGAGAACTCTACATAGCTATCATCTTCAAGAAAGAAAAGGGAATTCCTGTTTCCTCCTCTATTCGTTTTATGCCCTGTGTCAGCTGGCGGTTTATAATGAAACTGTGTCCAGTTGTCATCGACTGATCATATATGTTAGGATGCAAGAACACAATCTGCCTTTCCTTACACACTGCCTGCGGAAAACGAACCAAGTAGGGTTCCGTTAGGAAGTCAGTTTCTTACGTTTGTCCTTTTAAGTAATTAATCTTGCTAAATACCCTCTCACAATCTGCGTTCTAATGCGTCAAGCAACGCTCCAATCCAATGTCTTGCAGGACCAACAGTCAACTTTAAAACTTCTTCTCTCTCCTCTCTCTCTCAATCTCTCTCTCGCTCTCTCTCTCCCCTTCTCTCGTCTCTTCTCTCTCTCTCTCTCGTCTCGCGGAAGTTGACAGCGACAAATGTTTTTTTTTTTTTTTTTTTGCGATGACAATTTTTTTGTATGACTTTATAATGTAATTATATATGTGAGTCAATTATCGTATTTTTCGTGTACGATTCTCAATCATGGACCTCGTAGCATCGTAACGAGAGTCAAATTGATCTGTACAATACGATAATTTCGTACAGTTCACAAACCCTGGCGCAGATGCTACCAACTCAAACACATCATATTTGTTCCCAATATCTCTGCTCCGAATCATGAAAGGATCCTACGTGGTCCCTACTCAGTGCCATTATCGCCGCGCCTGTCCCTACAGGAGATAAAAAAAAGGCGAAAACAGAAATGCAACATAAGCACGTTTTTATAAGTGCAAACTTTAGGGACCAGATTATGATGATCGAAAATGTATTGTTATACTAATATAACGAGATTAAACATGGACGCTTGCCTAATATTCTTCCTTACTACCGTAGATACAGTGAAGTCGCCACAGAGCAGTGAATCGCCAGCGCCAAATATACATTTATCATCACTACTGATTTTATGTGCAATGAAGATGTACACAGTGTTTTATTATATCATGATGTATAATCTACCCTGTTCAGCGTTGGTTTATTCTTTGTATCTGCAATATCACTGGTTTGCGCATTTTGCTTTCTCACGTTTTCTTTCCGGGATGACAGACAGTAAACAGTAAGCCTTTCGGGCGACAGGACGCAGGACTTGCCAGATCTTTTAAACTTGAATAGATTTCTTTTCACCTTGGCAGAAGAATTTTTTATATATCCAGCTCTTCCGCGCTAATATTATTAGAGACTTGTTTTGACTTTACCTCTAATTTTCCCCTGAATTCCCCAGAGTGGCGACTCAACTGTTTGGGTTAAAATACTAGCTGGCGACGTTACTGTATTAGGTATAGTGATGTCGCCACTCGGTTTATTTTTTGTAATTTGTTTCATTATAGCCCTAATATGACACAGAATGAAGACACAAAATGACACAACTTTCCAGATAGAACCACAATTCTAACGTGTCGCTGAAATCATGGATTTACAATGTATTCATTAACGCCACCACACGATCTGTAAATAACAAAAGAAAAGTAGAACTGGCGACTTCACTGTTACTACGGTAAGTACCATGTGAATATACTATACAGTGAAGGGGAAATGCGAATGTGTAGCAACCTGTTTCCTCATTTCTACATATTGTAGTATAATTGCACGGCGACAATTAAGGTGGGTTCCATAAACCTGAGTTGCGAGCATGAACACTCTAAGTGACTTACCTTCGCCATTTAGATCTGAAGCTTGTTTTCTTGGGGGAGACTTGTCTCTTTTAGAGAGTTTCCGCCTCTTTTCCTTTCTAGATTTTTTAGTTTTTTTTTCCTTTCTTTCTTCTCGCCCAATCTTTTCCATTGTCTAATGTTTTCTAAAGTCAAACTACGAGGTAGAGTGACTGATCCCACCAACGATTAAAACAGCTGAATGTTATGATGTGTAGGCGTTCTCACGAGCATATTTTCCGGCATCCCGTTTTTTGTAGTAAAGACACACTCAGCCTATAAACATCTTTTTTTATCAACATCTTCTTCATAACTTCGCATCAACAACTCGAAAACTTAACTATATACTAAATCATACGTAAAAATATATAAATAACACGCGCATTACCATAGCGATTCACGTGTCGTTTGTATATATAAGAGTAAAAACTATATATTTATCCTACCCAACTCTAACAACACTTTATTGTTCTCCACTCATCTTTATTTTCCGTGCCCTCTCATATCTACACTATATTACTATTACTATCTAAATCATACATAGCAGCTATATTCCCTATATACAGCACTTATTTCCCTAACACATCACATAGAGATCTACAACATCTCTGACCACCCAAGATTGTCATTTCCCTTTATTTCACTGCAATGTGTAGTTCGGTAACAAGTCTTGCGTGGCGTCGGCTGCTCCGAGATGGTAAACAAAAGATCCAGTAATCTGGTGGCCAAGAGAACAACCATGTCGCCGACTCAGCGTTTAACTACTACCAAAATTTGCCGGTATCAGGCGTCAATGGTGTAGCAAAATAACCAAAAGATGCCGGTCAAAAGTGTCCGTGTCACATGGCCTTAAGCTGAAGTCTAAATCCCCTAAACGGCTAATAGAATATGGCTCCTGAAATACCGTCTGAATACTGCTCTGGCAGGTTTTCTTTATTTTTCCATCGAAGAAAAAGAAAAGTGTGTGGAGACTTTATCATTGTGTTAAATAAACAATTTTAGTTTTAAAACTTTATTTATATGATTTTTGGCTAATTTTCATTTATAATTGGGGGTTGATGTGGTCAAATCCCTACTGGTGTCTTAAATTTTGCCTGGGCGCCCTACTGCCCTTAACACATTGTCAAAAGTCCCTACGTTTAGCAAGGGCGTAGCCAGAGGGGGGCCCATGGGGCCATGCCCCCCCCTAATTCAACACATCCTTTAGGAGTGATCGTAATAATTTCATCATTTTACTATAATTGAAATATCATGCAAAGAACCAATAAAGTGTGACCACCATAAGGGCTCAAATAGCCCCATTTCCATTTAAGTCATATCTTCAAAAAATGCTCTGGGGGGCTTCAGGCGCCTCCCAGACCCCCAGCTGATAAGCCCCCACCCCCTCAACCTCCTTGGGAGGTTCCCCCACCCCCCCAATTATTTTCCTGGCTACGCCCATTGACGTTTAGGGAGCATGTCCCTAACGGTTTGGCAACACTGCCCTTCACGCCAGACTGTCCTTTTGTGATAAAAAATCGTCTGATATGTCATAAATCTGAAAAGGTACTGAATATACAAATGATTTAGTGGACAAGGATACTAAACAGTCATATCTATAAAAGGTTATACAAAAAGGCGTCTAAAGGTACCCAATTACAATAGAAATTACGTTTCTGGGCCTCAAGGGCTTATAGTTGTAGAAAATGCCCCGCGCTAGATTTGCCCCCAGCAATCACTCAACGACGAAAATCGAGTACCACAGCGTAATGCGCTTACGCTGCGCATCATGTAAAGTCCTAGTGTGGAACGGGGCCTTTATAGGGGCCGCCGGTTTGCACGAAGGCTTGCTTGTGATGTACGCCGTGAAAAAATGGACAACATATTTTCTTGGAGTCCAGGTGGTGCAGCGTCATAGGAGGCGGACGGCCCTTGTATATTCTATGTGCTAACTTAATTATGCTTATAGTGTATTTTAATTATATATAACTATGAGTATTTTTAATGATTTTTTTTATCTTTTTTTTGTCTACGAAATAAAACTTTCAAGTTTGTGTTCTATTTTGCGTTTGCACACATTTGTTGTGTTTATATTTTGAAGGTAACTTTTAAATCTGTTGTATTATACTTTCAAATCATTCTTTTTTTTTACTATGAGTGATCACCATGTGTTGTCCATCATTATGTTGCCTTATGCTATGTATATCGAGGAGCTAAGTGAGGGAACACCGGTAACGCGGCCACCCCAGCCACACACGGAGTACGCCCACCATGTATTCCCCAAAGCTATACTACCAGTTACAATAAGGGTATAGTAACAATAGGTTCTCAATGAGGTTACAAATCACGTTTATGATATAGAGGTAGTTGACCGAGCGCACTGCTACTGAGGCCTACTACTCCCTAGCATGGCCATTGATGGTCCCTGCTGTGTTAAATAACCAGTCGTAACCGTTATAGTTTTGCATTCTCTTCACCCAGCCCCTGATCTCTTGGAAACCAACACCAGTCCGGTTTTCACCTGGAGTGAAGTGATGTACCATAGTAATCATATTAAAACGCCACTTTAGTCAGCTGCCTGTGTTTGATGCCCAGAGTGAGAGGAACAACCAGGCGAGTGGCCTCACGCATCAGGTAACTGTCTCTGGCTACTCAAGTCACGCCTATTCTACGCTCCGAGGATTACGTGATTGTTTATTGTGTGATGGTCTGCGGAGTACAGCCTTTAACTACCTCCTAACAAATGGTTTGAGTCAATACGTTTTAAGGTTGTACTTTACAATGACACGTTGTGGAGAGAAGTATTAAAGGCTGCGGGCGATAGTTGTCTGACAAGTGGAGAAAAAAGCGCTGTTATTGTTATTTTTTCGTTCAACATTGCCATTGCTTATCCATGTCTACGTATTCTCACCTACACGTGATGTTTTAAGCTCTACTATAAAGAAAAAAAACGCAGAATATCTGCTTTGGTTGAAAAGTACATAGGGCATTTTTGAAAGTACAAAAACTTTAACAGCGTTTTGTCTCGTCTTTCTATCTGTGGCGCTTGCCTGGTTTTCCCTCTCCTCGCATCGCGGCGCGTGCCACTCCTGTGTTTGTTGCATGTTATTAAGCAAATAAACTATGATGAAAGTTGTGATTCTTTTCGATGGCACATCAATTTCCTGGGCGGCAAAGATCCACTGTTTTGCACATTGTTAGGGAAGGCATTTAGTAGTCGGAGCTACGAGTGCCAGCCGGGAATGTCGCGGGGAACACGTCATTATACGATAACACATTGTATGTAATGGTCGCTAGATGAGTTGAGGACCAGAATTGTTGTGAGTGAAGGTCATGTGATTATAATCCATTATAATCATCACACACTGTCACTGTAAGGCTTGCAAGACCTGAGGGTCATCATGCACGGCAACGCCTCAAATGTTGCCAGGTGTTGGGGATCCCTTGCCTGCAGCCTCCCTGACGCCCAGCAGTGTCCCGTTCTCTGGAACAGTGTTTATACTTAAACACGTCAGATTAGGTTAGGGTAAATTTTTTGGTTAAATCGTTGTAGTTTTGTGTGGGAATCACAATGGAGATAATTATGCAGTGATGGCTTATCAGCTTATCCACGTGATCCAGGGATAAGGGAAAGTCCTTAGGAAGCGTCGTAGATTAGTATTCTTATCTTCTATAGATTGCGGGTGTCAAGGTTTGGGCACAACGTGTGGGTTCAGTATATTTATGTCCTCACGCTCGCTAGCTGCCACTCCCTCGGCAACGATCTATGTTTGCTACCAGACGTGAAGTCTTATATTGTCGTACGATATACATACATATTCATATATATTCTACGGACATGATTAGTATTGATTACAGTGTGATATTTCCCTATCCTACACCTCCCTTCCCGTCTCACGCTCGTAGTCTTCTCGAGCGGACTTCTTTTGTTTTGGAGCCTCACAGAGCGACGGGACACAGGGGAAGGATGAACACTTTGGGATTCACACTGAGGAAGGGAGCATCGCTATGGCACTGCGCTGGGCGAGCAAACGCGGTTTCATCCATACACCGACCACTAGGAGAAATTCCATTACACCCGACCTTGTCCCAGCGGTTGATATGTTGGGTCCTGAAGGCGGACATGCTGTCCCAACCTGCAACCTGGAAGGGGGAGGGCGTGCTGGTCGTACCGAGCTGTAAACGTCCTCGGCACGGGCAGCTGCACGAGGTCAGTACATTGCAGGCCTTGACCTGCCACTCCTTAGAGAATGACTGGGGTTGGGCCAGGGACACACGACCTAAGGGCGGGATTTCCATAGAGGATCCGGGCAAAGGAACGTCCTGTGAAGTTGGGAGTGTTGCGCAGTTTCCAGTATACCGCGGTCGCTCCTCACAGCAGCCAATGTTGCCGGAGGGCGCCACCTTGAGTAATGTAAGTGCTTCCACGTCACTCGGCTCGGCCATGACCATTTAATTTGACTGTAGGTAATGTTGGCGAAGAGACCACAAATGTCGGACTCCCCATCGATCCATGAATGCCGACTACCTGGCTGGTGAATTGTGGGCCTCCGTCGGTCCGGTAGGGCGGAGGGAACACCAACTTCTCGGAGTAGCGGCAGAAGATTCTGATGGTAGCGGCGGACGCCGTGTCGCCAAGTTTGCAAAGGACGACCACAGGTCACCCTGAGAAAGTCGGGTCGTGACGACACTAAGAAGACTTTCCCTGCTACCGCAAAGAAATCGAGCCGACACGGACTCAAGGGCCCCGTATGGTGGTCGCACCAGTGATGTTTTCCTTCTGCTGCTCGGCAAGGAGTCTGGAATGGCTCACAGGCTTGAACTGTGCGGATGTCAGCATAATGCCTGGCCGGAAGACAGCCTGCCTCGCCCGTCGTTTAGTCGCCTCACAACTCGGTGGCTGTCATGCAAGTGGTCAAGGTTGCGTCGGCGTAAGCGCATGAACACCACAACCCTTGCTCCGTACAGACGAGGTCACCAGCGGGCTAGAGTTCGTCCCGTATCTTACTAATACGGAAGCAAGGAGTTATGAAGGTCGTAGCTCGGGTTTGCAGGGAATTCCCGAAGTTACGCAGTTGGTAGGGCTGACGTACTCATGGTCGGCTTTCGCTGCTGCCTCGAAAGATCCTCGATGTCTTGTTCGTTCATCCTCTTCCGTTGCTTTTGTGTATGGCCTTCACAGTCAATACGGTTGCTAGGAGCGGCCGGGGGGCATTGCGCACAGCGTTTTCGTCTTCAACGTGGGCGACTGACAGGGGCGCGGGACAAGGCGTCAGGGATACAGAGCGACTTGCCCGCGAGCCACACTGCTGTGAAGACATATTGCAAGAGCTTCTCCTTTAGGGCTGGATCGAAGAGTGTCTCTACAGCGTCCAGTGCGTGTAGTGATTAAGGAATGGGAATGAGTGGGTCGTTGGTCGCGTCATCAAGGTGAAGTTCGAGTCCCACCAGTAAAATTACACTTGGGTCATGCGCCCAAGGCCAGCAAGAAAACTCTCCAATTCAATGGTGGCATAACGGGTCCTCGGCATCGGTAGGAACCGAGAGCACATATTTGAAGCTGAGACGTAACTGCCCATTGCCCATGATCTTGCGGAGGACATATCCTAGGGCCGTTGAGACCGCTCGAAGCATCCGTCTGTAGGGATATGGGGCAGGGCTGGATCGAATGAGTCGAGAACTGGTGGACTGGAAGGCTGTCTATCACGCGGCGGAAGCCTCATCGTGGTCCGAGGGTCCCAAGAAATGCTCACGTGGGCTCATCAAGGGGCGTCGCGGGTGAGGCAGCGGCTGATATACTCGGGGTAACTCAGCCAACTGTATCCAACCAGGCCCCATGAATGACCTGAAGTCCGTCCAATTTAGCTGTGTTGGAAAGTCCCTGTGATTTGCGCTGACTTTCTCTTGATTCCAGCCGCGATGCCATCTTCTGAGAGCTTGAACCACAGAAGTTTCCCTGAGGTGCAGCGACCACAAATTTTGTGTCGGTTGGGGGTGTCCCGATTTGCGACAAACCTGGTAAGTACTTCATGGAAATGGTGGGAGTGTGCTGTAGTCCACATCATACATACAGTAGTCATCGACCACTTTCACAAATTTAATTAGTGCTCGGCATGGCCCTATCACACCGCGCAAGTCAGAATGCATCGCCAGTGGCTCCGAAGGCCCACCGGTCCTCTGCAAACTGAACGTCCCGAATATGGCATAATGCAGTTGGTCAAGTGTTGGTCCTCCTCACTAACCTCAATCTGACCATAACCGCCGAGAGCATCCACCGTGGTGCGTAACGACCTTCGGGTCCACACCTACGAATAGCCGTAAAGGCGTAGTTGAAGGGTGGGCTGCGGACAACACTTGCTTGTTCAGCTTGGACAAGCTGTTGTGATGTCATATTCCACCATCAGGCTTGGCGACGGCGACGAGCGAATGACACCACTCCGAGGGATCGTCCACCAGCGGGCATTGATAATCCCTTTGGGCTACCATAGAGCAAGCTCCTTCTTGACTTTGGTCCCTTGAGCCAGGGGAATTTGGACGAGGAGTGTAGCTGGCGACACGGTACTTGCCACCATCCTTGAGATAAATCCTCATGGGAGGACACACCCATAGGTTTAAGTGGTGTGGATCCTAGAGCAGCTTGTCTACCAAAACGAAACGTCCTGCAAACTACTCCTTCAAGAAGTAGCCTTGGCCCTGTGAGGTGACATGGTACAGTTGAAACAGGGACTCTGTGCATCTGTTCACCATGCGTGACTTCTAACGCTTGGTTCGGGAATTCCTGGAGATAGATGGCCAAACTCTGACAGTGGCCATATGAAAAGAAGTGGAGTCGGGATGCCCTCATAAACCGAATCCAGGCAGAGCAGGACCGCTCGCCTAAAGTGAGAGTAGCCGAGAATTTACCGAGAGCAGGAGCCATCTCGGAACCATCAGCCATCGCGACGTTGTATTAGTCGCGAAAGGGGCTGTAGGCTACTCCGGGGAATACCCAGACTCTCCTAGGTGTTGCGGGCCAATCACCGAGATGGTCAGCACCTGTGTCGGCATCATCAGCCAGGCGTGAAGTGACATCTCATGGCGTGATGAGCTACATACACAGATGTTTTGTACATCTCTCTCGTCTCTGGTCAGAGTATCAGAATACAATCAGGTGGTGGGTGTGTTGTGTGTGTTCCCCTTCAATATCTAGGACCGTCCGATAAGGCTATTTAAGAAGCAGTGATCACGCCAGGAGGGTGGGGTGAGCGGATTTTTTCCGGCTATGGCGGGGAGTGTACAAGGGGGACTCCGAAATGTCTGAACTCACACTTGAGAGGTCCTAGCAATAGTTTTTTTCAACAGTAAGTCTGCCTTTCTTACCTGAAGTATAACAAAATCGTCAGTCCCCCTTACCGTGGAAACATCTACCAGCAAGTTGGGTGAAGCTTTGCCACAAGACACCCGTGTTTATCACACCAAACATGTCCCGACGCTACAAATAACAGCAGCCATGATTTCCCTTAGAATTATCCATGGGCAGAGAAGAGAATATAGAGACGTCACAAATGATACAAGAGCACTAGAAGACCACAACTTACCTCAGCAGTCAGCCAGCAGACTCCTTGCCTACCTACGGCGCTTCACGCCAGTCCGCGCTGCACGTTAGGCTTCAACAGACCTATATCCTGTAGAACAATAAAAATTGAACTCTTTAATCGTCAGTTTCAGCCTGCATGATTGTTTCAGATTTGATAAATCATCGAAAATGTCGATTCTATAGTAGTATAAGTAGTGTATATGTAGTAACTTATTTGGTTGAGTTAAATGTATGTTCAGTTTTATACATATTTATTTAGAGTCCAATAATAAGCGTAGAGATTACAACCAGTACAATGAATGTCTTGAACACACAGCCAGGGGAGTGTCGGATGGGCGAGTGAGAGGTGCGTCCTGATTAAGTTGTGGTTCCGGGGCTTCTCCCACTATCCTCTCTGTCTGTTCTGTCCACTGTTCCTCCGTGTTCCTGCTTTTCGTCACGAGATGACGTGATCATTTATGCTAGCATACAACGGACTTATGTCCATTTTGTTTTGTGAATCCACTTCCTTGTCTAACAAAGGTAGAGCATTCCTTTGTTCTCATGGCTAACTTGTAAAAGATACATACATATCTTCGAATGCATAATATGTACAGTCCCTGCGCTGATTTTCCTTCCGCCTTTGACACTAGTCAAGCCTATTTCGAGGCAGAGACGACATATGCCCAACTCCCACTGACAGGAGGCAGTCATTGGCTGTGTTTCTTGTGCACTTAAGTTATAAGTCCTGCCTCCTGCCCTCATCCCCCAACCCTCTCTCGCCTCCTCCTCTCTCTGTCACATAAAAAAAAAAAGATCTCTCTCTCTCTCCTGCCTCTCTCTCTCTCTCTCTTCCTCTCTCTCTCTCTCTCTCTCTTCTCTCTCCTCTCTCTCTCTCTCTCTCTCTCTCTCTCCCCCTCTCTCTCTCTCTCTCTCCCTCTCTTCCATCTACTCTCATCTTCCTCTCGTCTCTCTCTCTCTCTCCAAAATCTCCGAGACCTACTTAAGAGTAAATTTTGAGTAACAAAGGAATAATGTGTATGCTTTTCACAAGTCATCAAAACCCTTTACGCTCACCGTTATATCGATATATTCTAGATATTCAATTCACTTTTTGTGCTGGAGAAGAACAAAACAAAAAAAGTCAGGTGACAGGTGTGTCTTCTTCCACCATCCCTTGGGAGTTGGGCACACCCTTCACCACGCGTACTCATCTCATCTCCAGGACCGTCTCTCTCTCTTTCTCTCTCTCTCGTGCTCTCGCTCGTCTCTCTCTCTCTCTCCTCGTCCTCCTCTCGCTCTCTCTCTCATTCTCTCTCTCTCTCGATCCGTCTCTCTCTCTCTCTTCTTTTTCTTTCTCTATGTCCTCTCTCCTCTCTCTCTCTCATCTCTCTTTCTCTACGTCCTCTCTCTGTTCTCTCTCTCGTCTCTCTTCTCTGTTCTCTCCTCTCTCATCCCTCTCTCTCTCCTCTCTCTCTCTCGTCTCTCTCTTCTCTCTCCCTCTCTCTCTCTCTCTCTCTCTCTCTCTTTGAAAAAACATAACCTAACAGACATGATGTGTCACGGACCAGGCATTGGAAAGGTGATCATTTTGGCTGCTAATGCTGCCATAGGGTTGGTGCTAATCCCACACCTAATCCTTTCCCATCCCGCCAGTACACTCGACTCCTTTTCTCGTTGTTGTTGTGTGTGTGTGTGTGTTGCTTGAACAGTATTACATGAAGAAAATGGAAGCTACAAGAGCCGTCACAGCCATGAGGACTTTATTCAATTAATAACTACACGTATAGGTCTCCGGCCTCTTGTAGCTTCCTTATTTTTCTTATGTAATACTTTCAAGCAACACACACACACACAGACAACGATGAAAGGAGTCGAGTGTACTGGCGGATGGGAAGGGAATTAGGGGTGTTGGATTAGCACCATACCAGGGCAGCATAGCAGACCAAAATGATCACCTTTTCCCATGCTTGTCCGTACTCTCCTGTCTGTATTTTATGTTTTTTTTTCCAAAGAGCACGATAGAAGGGAGTAGCAGAGAGAGAGAGGTCTGGAGATGAAACGAGTCTCGTGGTGAGGTGTGCCCAACTCCCCGAAGGGAATGGTGGGAGAAGTCACACCTGTCACCTGACTTTTTTTTTTTTGTCGTCTTCCTCCAGCACAAAAATTGAATTGAATACTAATATATCGATTATAACGTGACGTGAATGTTTTTGATGACTTTTGAAAGAATTACACATATTATTTCCTTGTTACTCATTAAATGTAGGCTGAGAGAGAGATGATGGGAGAGAGGGGGAGAGAGAGAGAGGGAGGAGAAGGGAAGAGATTGTGGTGGGGAGAGGGCAGGAGGCGGACCTATTAATGTAAAGTCACAAGAGTCACAGCCAATGACTGGTCCTGTCAGTGGGTAGTTGGCATATGTCGTCTGCCCTCGAAATTAGGGTCTTGAAGTGTCAAAGGCGGTAGGAAAATCAGCGCAGGTGACTGTACATGATTATATGTTTCATGATGTTTCTAAAAATACACTGGTTCATTTGACGTTAAGTACATGAAAATATCCTGTATACACTTGTGTGATAATAGTTGTAATTCAATAGTAAAGTTATGAAAGGGTTTTATTATGTGTGTTAGAAGTGATAACCGACTGATAGTTTTTTGGACATGAAAAAATATAATGAAATCGATAGAAAACGCTTACATCTGTGTATCAGCCTGTGTTAGTAATAGGCTGCGATTTTTATACCTCGCAATTAGTCCAACAATTTAGCGCGTTTTACCCCTAACCCACCACAAATTGCAATAGAAACAAAACAAAATTTTTATGAAACCTGTGATCCCCAGAACAAATATATGAAATTATACTCAATTCTAATGAGTGGATCAATTATTTTTTTCAGATTGAACGAGAGCCGTGAACGAGAGGTGGAGTGACGCTTGCAGTGAGAAATTGGATCGGTGTGCAGAGGGACATTTCAACCGCTGCGGTCATTGTGAATGTAAGGAGTATTATATTTAATGTAGGTTTGTTTAAGGTTTTATTTTTTTTTTAAAGTTTTAACAAAAAAAATTCTGTAACATTTTTTAACATAAATTTTCAACAAAAATTTTTTTTTTAACATTTCAATTTTTTTTTTAACATTTCATTAGTACCAATTTGGCCGTTAACCACTTACCCGATTAACTTAAAAAAATTTGGAGAGTATACGCTGCGGTCATTGTGAAGTTAGGAGTATTATTTTTAATGTAGGATTGTTTAAGGTTTTATTTTATTTAAAGTTTTAACAAAATTTTTTTTTTACATTTTTTAACATTAAATTTTTTTTTTTTTTTTTTTTATAAACATTTCAATTTTTTTTTAACTTTTCATTAGTCCCAAATTTGGGCCGTTAACCACTTCCCCGATTGACTTAAAAAACTTGGGAGAGTATACTGTATTTGTATTTTTTATGAACATGTATACGAACATGTACATTTATAGTCGGAAAAACAGAGGGAACAAAAATGTAATCCTAAGTTTCCTCTCTTTTCAGCAACATGGGTGACTGCGTCTTCTGTAAGAAACCCTCTCCTGTGATCCAACCAGTACACTGACGGATAAGGTTGTACGAGGATCAAAGAAGCTGGAAGTGACGGTGGTGAAGAAGTCCAAGTCCATCCAGGACAGGCAGTTCATACAGATTGCCGGAGGGTGTTCTGTAATGTGGGGAGACATTGAACTTTCTGAAGCGAAAACATGTTTCGTCTGATGCAGACAAAGGGAGGTCCCTTCGTTCTTTGGATTCAGCGTTTGACTAACGAACTCAGTGTTTTTTCTGTGGTAATCCTGACAAGTACCAGGGGAGGAAAAAGGATCATAGTTGATCCATTTTAAGACATTCGATTTCCCAAAAAAATCATGTGCCCGACTGCCTGTGAAAATCGATTAGACAATTGGTCAGATACATGAGGAGCAGAATGCAGTTGTTGGCCATCTACACGCACCCAGTTTCGGTTATCCCAAATAACGTGTGCAGTACTAACTTTCTAAAAAGAAACAGTTACCACTCAAATTCCAATCGGAAGAGGCGTCTTTCATCCAAAAAAGCAGAAGTTGGGTCGACCTAAGGACCAAATCAGACATGAAGCTTTCCCTGAAGGTGGCAAAGTACCTAGAGGAAATGATGAGGAACTAACCACAATTAGTGATTTAATTGGGAAAATGGAGGACTTCCTAGTAGACACTGGCTGTGATGCATATGGTTTTTCATACATGAAGGATAACCTTCTCAATCAATTGGTGATAAGATCAAATTGCAGACATGAATGGAAAACCAAATGTTGTGACATTTAGGGGGGTTTGGCATCGTCGATTCTTCAGGCCTTCTATCGTCAAACAAAAGGAAAAATGATCCTGAAGCAGAAAAGTTGGGGCCTGATCAAGGGCAGCCCCTGATCTCATTAAAAATGACATAAAACAGGTATCTCAATTTGGAACATTTACCCGACTACTATCGACATGTCCACTGTCAATGCTGCAACCAAGTTCCTACCAGAGTCACTAAAGCTCTTGCTGAAATGTCTTTGTGGGGAAAGGAAAAGACTTAAAAATCTGCTCACTCGGACAGGCGATCATGCAAGCCACGAGGCCTAGGATCCTTCAAGCTCCACTGTCAGCATCAGTAGACGTTTTCGATGCTGCTGATGATGTGTGACCATGGAAGAGATGAAGTGACGTGTTAATATTGTGAAAGGACCCTAAGTTCATTGTGTACACATAGTTTGGGAGTGTATCCCAACATTCCCCTATATAATATAAGACCTTGTGTTTGTAATTGTAAATTTTCTATATATGTATATGCCTACCTATCTAACTATATTTCTTGACTCACTATTAACTAATTAAGTACTAGAAATACGAACTTTTCAGCTCAAAGAATATTTTTTTCAAAGAAAATTTCCCCGACTCACATCAGCCCCAAATTTTAATTTCCCCGGGATCACCTTACGGGTAATGTCAGTTTCCTGAAGAAGACTAGCAATACATTTTTGGTGAGGGGCTATATAAAATCAAGTTTTATGCTGCATTTCACAGCTAAGGGGGGATCAGTAATAATGGGTTTAAATGATAAGCGTCACATTTTAAGTATAAATTTAATCCCCTATTTTTTGTGTGCAAAAAATGATAGGGATAATATTTTGTTCATTATTTCATGTGACAGTTGTCATTTGCCATAACCAGGCCACAACTGGTTAAATAAATAATTAAAAGTTTTTTTGTTGTATTATTAAGAGTGATATTGCGTTATTTAATTTCCAATTATTGCGGTAGTCCGAAAAAGTAACCAAACCAAATGACCTGAAAAACCATGTTCCACTCAAAATATTTAAGATAACTTTGGGCAGATATTCAGTAGGCATCAAGGTTTTAGAAAAATATAACTTCGTTCTATTGGGAATTTGTGGTGGGTCCATTTATATTTTGACTGGACTATATGGGAACACCCGTGACTCAACCGCATTAAAGCCCCTTCACATATTACATAATAGAACCACGATAACGCCAACAGTGCAATGCAGCGCCTTCATGGTCCAATTATGGGTTTCCCTCGTGACCGATCGTCAGTGACGCTGGTGACGCACTCGTCGAGACCACGAAAAGTTAGTGCATGCACCCAAAAACTTATCGTGACGACAAAATGACGTTATTTTTAATTCGTGACTTAGTCTTACAGCTTTCATGACTTCATCAGACCATATTACGACCGTCATAAACACATACTTACAGGCAGCGTGACATTGTTGTGAGGCTATCGTGGTCGGGTATATCGTTGTTAAATTTCACGATAGCGTCAATAATTAAATTAGTAGCGCTATCGTGTTTAATTATGGAATATGTGAAGGGAGCTTCACTGCACAGTGATAACGTCTATCTCTCTCTCCTCTCTTTTATATATATATATTTTATATATATATTTTATATATTATCATAAGCTTCGCCTTATCCTCATCCTGTGTGACACACCCCCACACACACCACACACACACACACACAACACACACACAACACACACACACACACACACACACACTGCCTGGAGTACCACTAACTACCCTTCCTCAATCAACACGAAGGAAGCACCGGAACTACTCCGGGATCTCGCCGGTTGTTTCAACTCAAAGCTGAGTGAAGCAGCCAGGCAAATACGAGGGCATTATAAAGCTCGTTTTCTTTGTTAGTCAGTTCATCTGATATAGCTGAAAAGCGTTAATACTCTCTCGAGGAACATAGCAGAACACCATTCTTGTACCTTTAAGTAAGACCAACCAGTCAACATTAGCACCGGGGACCTCTACTCAAGTCAACTACCTTATATTATTGCTTTACTACCGGTGGTGAAATTAGCTTAGTATTCTTTTTGTGTTTTTTTCTAGGGTAAAGTATCTTGTGTTATGTACATATTGGTCATTTAGCATTATAATAAAGCATTTTCTTTAGTATCTTTGTTGTGCCTCACAAGCAAGATCATCTTACCTCATTGTACAAGGTGATTTATTGATATTAGTAAATGTTATTGTTATCTACTTCTTCATCACCTTTTTGTTATGGTTCGGGCGTTCAGTCTCGTTACTTCGTTCATCTAGAAACTTCACTGTCTCGCTAGTAAACAGTTGGGGGTTGTCCGGGATTTTATAACCTTTACGGTGTTATTTCTTAATCTCACTTCCAGTGATATTCATATTTTTCTGTGTTTCACACAGTATTTTCTTTGTTGTGAGAGTCACGGTGTCTGTTGGTGGGTTATTACTTTACGTGTGCTACATGATTGTAGCGTGGTGGATTAGCTGTGCCTTAAAAACTCACTACACGAAGGCCTGGTGTCGAGGCATTTCCAGTTCAGTCACACTGCTTTAAATTACCTTATTGCTCTGTTTGATATTTTTAAGTAGTGCCACTTCCTCCCCGCTAAGCTATACTGACTCATCTTCTCACGGAAACCAGCGATGTTCCAAAATCTGTTAAATCACTCGATATTAACGACAGTTCAAAACTCAAACATTTGAGTACTTATGCCAGATCTTGTGTGCGTATTGTGGGTTACTGCATTCTCTGTTACTTCTCAACTGGCTCGTTATAATCCTTCGAAGGGGAAGTGATACATCTCAGGGTATTCCCCCTATCAAAATCTCATGTCAGTGTAGTCAGTTATAGTCGAGTGATTTTTCCTGAAATACGCCATTGGCATCTCTCTTCTAACCCTATTGTGGTTCTTAATTTTGTATTTAACATTTATCATGGGGTTTGATGCGAAAAGAGTTGTCGGTAATCCTATGGCTGAGAAAACCTTAAACGCTGCAAGAGTTACTAAAGATCAACTCAAGTATAATGCCGCTAACTTTGGCATAAGTCACTATGATACTAAAAAGGAACATAAAGACCCTATATTAACTCATCTAGGTGAAGAAACCAATAACGAGTCCCTTCAGTCAGAAACCACCACTTCCGCGAGGTTCTCAGACACAGTACTTCTACTAGAAGTGGAGAAAGTGAAAATGCACGCATTACAAATGTGAAGTCGAGGACTATGAAAGAGCAGAATAAGAACATGATAGAGAAGAAAAAGAGCGTGAAAGAGAAGATAAAAGAACTGATAGAGAAAGTGAAAGAGAAGAAAAAGTTCTCGAACGGTGAATACAGTTACAATACAAGAGGTTGAAAGAGCAGGAAAAAAGGAGCATGAAAGAGCAGAAAAAGAGGTGAAAGAGCAGAAAAAGAACATGATAGAGAAAATCAGTAAAAGTCCTCGATCTGCAGAATAAAGGTCACGGCCACTCAAACTCAATATAATTTACAATTAACAAAAATTTGCCTCTTTACCTCAGTTTCTTGATTACGATCATGAAGCTTTCTTTAGAGAGTGCGAATCCTCGCCACGCATTGTCAGGTACCTAAAGAGGACTTGGACCTGCTTGCAAAGCAAAACTTCAATGGAAGGCTTTATCTGTTTAGGACAGTGTGCAGGATAATGCCGATTCTGATGTGTTAAAGAATGCTATACTTACAGCTTAACGCGGTCACCACAAGAAACGATACGACAAACTTCCGCAACATGACAAAATACTGGTCAAACTTACCTAGAATTTGGCTCAGAGAAATTCAGGAGCCCTTAAAAAACTGAGCTCACGTTCTGAATCAGTCACACCTATGACGATCTGTTAAAATCTCGTAGCACGGAGGAATTAAACGTAAAAATCTAAGCAATCATGTTGCACATTACAGACAAGGATGAGACAAACCACTCAAAGCTGCTAAATGAGCAGAAGATGTCTTTTCCTAAGTACATCGCCCTGTATCCTCGGGAGAGAAGAAGGCTCAGTCCATGTAATTCAGGTGCAAGTATGAAAAGGAGGTACGTCTGTAGATGTGGTTCCAAGCAAGTGTGTTCTGCTATTTCTGTAAGAAAAACTGGCCACACATAAAGAACTTCCGAACCCTAGGTGTAAAGTAGCTAAAAATGGGCACATTTTCTAAACCAGTTGCTTCGGTGAACACAATCATTCACTGCCCTTGTTACTGATCCTTCAAAACCTTCAGTCACAAGGTACTGTCATCCCTCGACTCGACTCTGAGGAGTCGCCCTTCTCCAGATTATGGGCGATAACTGATCTGCCCAACTCAATAATCTTAAAATCTGCAACTTCCAGGAAGAGTACGGAAGTATACAGGGGAGAAGGTGTACATAAAGGATTCACCAGACTTTCCCGTACCCTGGGCTAGGGTAGTACATTGATTGGCCGCTTGTAGGGAGTAGTAAACCCATTGCTGTCAGTGAGGAACAAGTCTTACCATTCTCATACTAACCTTCTGTAGGCTAACGATCCTGGCTGGTGAGGTTAGTCATTCCACCCCTAGTTAGTCACTAAGTAACTCACCATTACCATACAACCCCAGCTCACATGGAAAAAGTGAGAAGAGCCAAATCTTTTCCAAACTGTGCCGTACCGGCACAGTCGAAAGCAACTGCCAAATATCCCCCTCAGCCCTTGTCAACTACATCCTAATACGCTAACCGTAGTTTGCAAGGATCTAACTGCAAAAACTACTTGCTGAGCTCAACGAGACGATGCTACTCTGTTCGGTTACCATGCCAGAAAAAAACCAGTCCTCAAAGATCAGACACCTCATTCCATTTTTCTATACCAGGACAAAGTTCTTATGAGGCTTATCAAAACTGCATAAACTTTCTGATGATGCCAGTGGGCTGAAAGTTCACCAAACTGTATTGCCAATCAACTTGAGAGAGCCAATCATAGGAGATCGCTCATGGAGAACAAAGCTGTCACATAGGAATTAAGAAAACTCTGTGACAAAATACGCAATGATTTTTACTGGCCAGGCATTAAAAAAAAAGACATAACTTCATGATAATAATTCATGTCACACTTGCCAGATTATAGGGAAAACCTAACCAAAACAAATATCCTCAGTACCCACTCCAAACCTATCCAAGTTCGCTCGAGGAAACCTTTTCAAAAGATCATCATTGACATCGTTTGGCCCATTGCCAACACTAGGATGAGGTAACCAATACATACATCATATTAGTGTCCAACCACCCGATACCCTGAAGGCTTCCACTTTAAAAAAATTACAGCCCAAAACAAATTTGTGTTCAAAAACTCACCAACTGTTCACTACCTTTGGATACCTAGGGAATGCAAAGTGGACCACCCTCCAGCACAAAATTTCACGAAGCGTCTCTTTGCAGCAGTTCTGGCAGAGCGGAAATCACAACAAGATCTAATCTACGGCCATACATCACTCAATCCAAAACCAAAAAAAAAAAGGTGGCTTTGGAGAGAGTCACCAGACCCTTAAGGGCACTTCTCCGCAAGTTTTGTCAGACAAGGACCAAGAATGGGACGAAGGCATTACCTTCGTCCTATCGCCATACGGGAGCACCAAAGAGTACCTTGTGTTGCTCCCTTTGAGCTATGTTTGGTCGTAGGTTAGGGGGCCACTTAAGAGGTAATCAAGGGACAGATTGTAAAAACACACCAGTAATTGTCACTCTCAATCAATACATTGAGAAACTTATAGAATACTTCTTGTGACCAAGGTCCGCTCATTTGCTCGAAGCAATCTAAAACAAGCTCAAGGGGTTAATGAAAAAAACACTTTGATAGTAAAGCTAAGTAAGAAACATTCAATGAAAGTGTGGACCAGTCCCTTGCTTTTCATTCAAGTCTTTGGTTCACCTTTCAAGCAAATACATGGTCCTTATACATCAGAAGAATGGCAGTGACAAAACTATATCATTAATAAACATCCCGACCGCCGAAAAGCAATCGCTAATCATATTAATCTCTAGAAAGTAACAAAGAGTAGACCAAACCTTGCACCTGATACAAATAAAATACCTGATTCAAATACAAATGCCAGTTTTGCACCATTTCTGCTACCTGAAAATAACACCACCCTGTAACAGGTACAGATTGTTCAAAAAAAAAATACTCAACCATCCTTGGTAATCTCAGAGATTACCTAAACCACACCTATCTTCCTCTCACAGGAGAGACATAACCACGCATGATGCTAAACCATAAAGATTGTCCTTGGCGATTATCATAAATTATGTAACATGACCCCACCCGATGGTCGAGCTCTCCAGGAAACCTCCCTCTTCGTTCAAACCACCAGACCGACTACATCCTCGGGAAATTGACCAGATGAGGCAATGAGGGGGATTATTACTCCAGCAGGTGACTGGGATCTCCCAAGCCAGTCTCCGTGGGCGTCACCATGTATTTCGTCCCCAAGGGAGGATGGACAACTGCGCCTCTGCACGGACTACCGCAGAGTAAACGCTGGTACTGTTCGCGACGCCTACCCTCTACAAAGAATAGATGGAATCTCATCGACAAAGTTTGGGAACGGACTAATTATATAAACAAAAATGACTACTGAAGGGATACTACCAAATACCCCTTACGGAAAAAAGGGCCAACAAATATCAGCCTTATCAAACCCTTGGTCTTTCCAATTACAGAGTCATGCTTTGGGATGGAGGAATGCCCCTCCGACCTCTTCCAAAGGCGCAAGGACTACTATTACAAGGATCTGGCTGGGAGTTTCTGTATACTTAGAGCGACATTCTTGATATTTACAGAGCATGAGAGCAGCACCTTCTAAAAACTGGGAAGTGTTGACCAGGCTGCAGGGAGCACACCTGACAATCAAGATGGGCCAAGACCACCTTCAGCCGAGCCCACGGTGACCTACCTGGGGACACGAGGTTGGACAAGGGCCAGTACGACCAAAAATGGCCACATCTCCGCCATCTTGGAGAATACTGCCCCTACTACTCGGAAGCCCTACGCGTTTTCTGGGTATGGCAGGTATACGGATCTCTGTCCCAACTTCGCGGCCGCACCGTTCCCTCTCACCCCGGCTCAATAGTGGGGCTGATGACCTACACCTGGACGGGACGTCTGCCAAGCCGCCTTCAAACCCAACTTAAGAACTTCCGGTCCCAGGTCCGCGTGCTCATCGCTCCCGACTTCGCCAAACCTTGCTCGTCAAACAGATGCCACGACACCGCCTTAGGAAGTGTACTCGTACAAGAGGTGGAGGGCATTCTTCACCCCTTGCATACCCTCCAGCAAGTTCAACATCCACCCCCAAAAAGCGGTTACAGCACCATCGAGAAAGAACTCCCTAGCAAATCGTCTTCAGCGGCCTACAATAAAAATTTCAGTGTTACTCCAGCCAAGTCAAGATCCTAAAAAGCTCTACACTGATCACAACCCTCTGTCCTTCCTAAATCGCGCAACTTTACCAATTCAACGCCTTCTCCGATGGTCTCTCTCCTCCAACCTACAACATGGACCATCATCCACATCAAGGGCACCGACACAAATCATTGCAGCCGCTCTCTCTCGCCACCTAGAGGCTCACCTTGACCCAGTTCAACTCCTAACGACTCCACTTCTCATCCAGTGGCGTCGTCTTATGGGGGAGTTATCATAAGCTTAGCCTATCCATCCTGTGGTGACACACACACACACACACAAACACACACACCACAAACAACTGCCTGGAGTACCATAACTACCCTTCCTCAATCAACACGAAAGGAAGGCACCGGAATACCCGGGATTCGCCGGTTTGTTCAAATCAAGCTGAGTGCAGCAGCCCCCAGGCAAATACGAGCGATTTATAAACGCGTTTTTTGTTAGTCAGTCATCTGATGCTATATAGCTGAAGCTTACTACTCTCTCGAGGAAACATAGCCAGTAACACCATTCTTGTACCTGTAATAAGTACAACCAGTCAACATATGCACCGGGGACTTTATCAAGTCAACTCACATATTAATTATTGCTTTACTACCTGGTGGTGAAAGTATCTTAGTTATTCTTTTGTGTTTTTCTCTAGGGTTAATTATCTTGTGTTATGTACCATGGGTCATTTAGATGATATAGCATTTTCTTAGTCATCTTTGTTTGGCTCAAAAAGCAAGATCATTCTTACTACTTGCCTACAAGGTGATTTATTTGATATTAGTAAATTGTTATTGTTATCTCTTCTTTCCATCACCATTTTTGTATGGTTCGGGCGACGTTTCAGTCGTTACTCATTCCTCTAGGACAAATCATGTCTCGCTCGTAACAGAAGTAGTATATATTATATATATATTATATATATATATCTATATTATAATATATTATATATGGACACAAGTTGCTAGTCCAATGGCTGGGTGTCTGTTGCCCTTGTTAACCCGCCACCAAGGATAGTATAACGAGGATAGAGAGCGGTGTGGTCTCTGTGTTAAAGTTTTGGAGGACCACGCTGAATCCATCTCAGGAGATAATCGAAAACCACAGAGAATTTTAAGGGGTGTCTTAAGTATTTATACTTAAGCATCCCATACCCTGCCATTTTCGTTTAATTCCCTTCCTATACTTATTTCACCTTATATTTGTACTATATATTATAATTCATTAAAAGGTTAAATATAAGAAAAATAGGATCAATTTAATTTTAATTAAGGATCTAACTTAAGGGATTAGTTAAGAAGTAATGCCACTATTTACTATGTGTATACTCCAGGACCCTGGTATGACTAGGGTAATCATGCCGTATAATTATGTGCAAGGAATTGTTGCATGGCTTG
Organism: Chionoecetes opilio; assembly: GCA_016584305.1. Taxonomy (NCBI): domain Eukaryota; kingdom Metazoa; phylum Arthropoda; class Malacostraca; order Decapoda; family Majidae; genus Chionoecetes; species Chionoecetes opilio. The sequence continues at coordinate 6,790 of JACEEZ010019842.1, read as the reverse complement.
AAAGCAGGGAAGACCAGGCGGCAGGTTTCCCGAAGGTTAGGGAAAAACAATTGAATCGTTCATGTAATTTGTTCCCGAGAGGAAAGGGGTCCATTACATAATGGAAGTCAAGTATGGAGAAAGGACAGTACAGGTGACTGCTGAAACCACAATGAGAGAAAGGGACACAAAACTCTCATTCGCCTCCTGACCGTCTATTGGTCTCTTTAATTTTAAGATACTCATCTTTCGATTGTTCAATGTGTTTTGTCATCTATGCATTATAGCGCAGTAAGCAGTGACCCTCCAGGGCTCGGATGGTAGGGCCCAGTTGAATCCTACAGGGCTCGGATGGTAGCCAGTGACCTCCAGGCTCGCGATGGTAGGCCCTGGAAGTCACTTGAGGGCTTCGATCGGTTGGGCCCTCGCCCGTGGTGGCGCAGGCAGGGAATATTATAAGTAGTGTGAGCCACAAGGGTCCAGTTCCAAGTCCCGCCAGAGGCAATGTTTCGGATCACCTGAAGATCCGTCCCTCAGAGTTTGGCAGGGTGACCGGTTCTCGAGTGGCAACCTAGGGTGACAGTTCTTCGGCGGGGCTTTTTTTTTTCCCTCCTCCCCTGTGCTGGTCAAGACCTGACCTAACCTTCCAAGTGAGGTCAGGTCAAGTGGGTAACAGGTGAGGAGTCAGGACCTCCAGTCTGGAGGAGGACTATATAATCGTGTAGAGGAGAGTGGTATCACTATTCATGAAGGGAAAAAATCGATTTCAAAAAACTCATGATCGTGGCGATAAAACCTTGTGACGTTATTAATCCAGTATGTAGCAGAGTACCCATGCTCTGCCGTACCATCAGCTGAATATGATATACATACAGCAATTGCTGACATATAAAGGCAAGTGTCCATATTACCCGCCGTTAATGAATAGCGTGGGGGGCGAAAAAAAAAAAACAAAAAAAAAGGGGGGGGGGGGGGGGGGGGGGGGGGGGGGCCTACTAATCACAGGGGCACTATAAAAACCATACCTGCGCCAACCCCACGGGCAAGGGCCAACCATAACCAGCCTCAATGTGAAACTCCAGGTTTCTACCATCCGAGCCTTAGAAAGTAAATGCTTTACAGGCGCCTATAGCACAAATTTTACATAAAAAAAAATTGTAAACATAAAACTGCAACACAAAAACAGGCTACAATAGACAGGCTACAGCTACCACACTAGCCGTGTCCCCAGCCCAATCGATGAGCGTTCGCAGGCACAAGTAGAGCTGCCCTCTGAGCGTCCGCCAGTCCCAACAGCAGGTTTTCATCCTTAGTGGTCCTTCCTTTAACAGCCCTCTGATGCCACTCCTTGTGTCCCGTCTAGGCAGAAGTGACAAGCAGGTTCGACTTTGTAACCCTCACCAAGGACGCTAAGAGCGGACAGAATGAATCTGCAACCACGTAGAGCAACGCGGTAAACAAAACAAGGACCTCTGGGCAGCCACTACAACCCCCTGTGGGAGCGCCTCGGTCACGAAATCACGGAACACAGAGTTACAGATTCAGCTAAATCAGTTACATAGCTGTTAACACGAGCACTGGGGACTAAATTCCCGATTCACTTGGCTGTCAGTCCAGAGAAAAAAACGTTGAAAGGAAAAAAGGGAAACCCTAGGCAGTAGTGGTAGACCAGCTCAGCAACCCGAACCCGAGGGCGAGCTGTTACACTCAGGGGCGCGAATTATAACGGGACAAAGGCGGCAATTGCCCCGAGCCCCCCTAGACAGAGGGGCCCTCCAGGACTAAGGACTTCCTTCCCTTTATAAAAAAATGAAATAATTATAAAAAATTTTTTCATATTATAAAAATAAACGTTGGGGGCATCAGAAAATAAAAAGACTAGTGAACTCCCCCACCCATTAATTTTAATAATTAAATTACCTTAATACATAATTCTAATTTATGTATATCTATATATATATTAATATATATATATATATATATACAGGGGCATAGGTATATGGCAGTGGAAGCGATTAGGGAGACATGGGGATGGAGCAACGTCAGAGGAGGATAGCAAAGGCAGGACTGAGAGTACAGAGCTAGACTGCAACGAATGGATGACAGCAAATGGGCAAGTAAGGTTGGGGGACTGGAATATGTAGGGGAAGTGGATGAAAATCAGTAAAAGTGGAAACGGGAAGGTGAACTGGGAATCGTTTGTGACAGGAGTGCAGTGATGAGACATGGGAGTAGGCTGTATGCCAAAAAGGAAATAAATAGGAGAGTGAAGCGAAAGGGGATAGGAAGAATGGCTGTAGGGGAATGCACGTGAGAATCGACACTGGAATGATAAAGGAGAAAGGACCAGCCACGTATGAAAGGTTCTATGATGCGTGGCTATGGAAGGGATTTACTCTTAGAAGCCAGGATAAGTCGCTTGAGGTAAATAGTGTCATTGTACAGATGGAAGAATGATGGCAGCTAAGGTGTGTGTGATGTGGTGACAGGAGTGAGAAAACCGTGGAGCACTTGATGCTGGAATGTGAACGTATGAGTATGCTAGAACAAAGGATGTTGGAGGTAGTGGTAAGAATCGGACGAGATATGAGAGCGACAGGAGATGGAGATGGAGTACCTGATGGGGTTGTGTGTGAGGGGATGGAGTGACAGGCGTTGTGATTGAGAGTGATAAAAGAATTCTTGGAGAAGCACGTATGGAGAGGAAGGAGAGGCAGGGGGCCCGCAGTGATGGGGGATTATTAATTTTAGTTCATTTTATATTTGTCAAGTAATTTAATTTATATGTGAGGGGCCCCCGGACTGAGGCACCGTGGCCCCCCCAAGGTTTAAATCCGGCCCTGGTGTGGTGGTCTTACCACTGTGGTGCGTTGAGGTAGGTGCGAGAGCCAGCAGGCACCTCCACGACGGCTCGCCTGGCTCAGGCCTCAGAGTGGGGCTCAGTGGGAGATGTAGGGTGGGGCAGTGCCGCACTGCATGCGTGGAGCGCAGGGCCGGTGGTTCACAGTCGGGGGCGGTGCGATTTTTTTGGTGAAGTTTTTTTTTTATAGTGAGTAAGGTTAGTGGGACCAGCCTCATTTTTGGAGAAAATCAAGATTAGAAAAGATGCAAGCAGGTCTTTATACAGTTGGGTGGAGGCAGTTGAGCGTCAGCGCTGAGGACAGAGGCATTTTCGTAACAATATTTAATTGAAGGTCAGAAACAAAATATTCCTTAAGTATAGATATGTTCACATCGGGACGTATCATGATACAAACATAATCAGAAAGCGTGTAGATACAGGAACCGTGCTTACAAAAGTGGTACTAACGATGATAAATAGCTGAGCACTAAGGAGTGAAAAAAAAAAAAAAAAGGGAAAAACAAAAAAAAAAAAAAAAAAAAAAAAAAGTGAGAAAAGTTCATGCGCTACTCTAGTAGCAGTCAGTTTGTATATCTTATATTATTGTTGCAGCTTTATGAATATGATGCAGAATTTTTATCAGGAAGACGAAGGTGGGTGGCCCTAGTTTATTTTCTTCAATATCAAATGGGTGGTGTCAGAAAATAGTTGGAATAAGGTTTGATAAGCCAGATGGTCGCCGCGTAGGCTGCGGCGGACAATCATCACAATACAGCGGGATGCGGGACTCGCCGCTCTAGGTATTATAACTCTGTGGTGACCTATATTCACATCATATGTAAATAATATTGTAATAAGACGCAATATGTATAACTAAAAAAAACACAGTGACGGGTGAGAAAAAATGTACAAATATGAAAACGGTTAAATTCCACCGCGGATCTACGGCCGAATCAAATCAGATTAAGAAAAGACTACAGAACTTTACTATTTTTTGTACATCAACGACTTAGAAGTGGCTTAGCAATTGAAATCAGCAGTTTGCTGACGACACTAGTAGGTAGCATTATTAGATCACAGTCTGATATAAAAAGGTTTGCGGGAGACTTAAAGAAACATAAGGAAGCTACGAGAGGTCGTGAGACCTACACTGGTATCCTGTTACTTAACTCACTCTACATCCACCTTTATCCCCACCGTGCAATTTTAGCCTTCCTTTAAAACTCATTATTTTTCAGAAAACAAAATCTATAAGATAGATAGATAGATATTAGGTTTTAAGGCGCCGCAACTGCCGTGGTTATTAAAAGATTGACGCCTGCTTACATAAGATACAGTAGAAGTAACAATAAAAAACCCAAATTTTAATATAATCAAAATACATAAAAGAACAATAGCGGTATTAAAAGCAATAATAAAGAATATAAAAACACATCATAACTGTTGAGAAGCGCCCAGCCCGCTCAATAAAGGTAGGACTTCCAGTCCCGGGGTAGAAAACACCTCTCTATCCCAATGCAGGGAGAGACGGTAAGCACCGTCCGCCCCCGACACACTGGGACAAAAATTGCTCACACGTAGGTCCCCAAGCACTGGGACACTGACAGCAAGGCCCGAAACAGTTAAAGGGGGGACCAAGCAATCATCACAGTTAAGGCGGGGTGGCCCTCCATGAGGAATCAATGTGCTATATAAATAGCGTGTTTCGCGGACCGTTCTAGCCCGGTATGGACTGGGACTAGTCCGGGGGCGGAGGGATGTTTTCGCGAAAGGCGGGCTGGACCAGTTAGATCAGTCCAGATCGGTGAGCCCAGAGAGCAGGACCACCTGGACCAGGTGAGGGAACTGGCGCATGCGCACTTACAGTCAGCGGGGAAGGCGACCAGCGCTTCTCGGCACTGATAAGACATGAAACACATGATGGCCGACCATAAGACTAAACGTAATTTCACGAAAAATTAACAATATTCGTAATTGTTGAAAAAACATCTTGGGAAAGAATGTACCGTCAAACAACACTAATAGTAGCCCACTGCACTAATGCACCAGGCGCCCATATATTTGAATTTTGAATCACTACAGGACCTGTATGTGTCACTGAAGACATTGTAGCTATAGTGTTATGTAGATAATGTAAGCTACGTACGTTGCACGTGATTGATCTGTAGTGATGATAAAAACTTCGTAATATATGCCCCCTGCGACATTAGTGCAGTGGCGACTATAGATCAGTGTTATTAAACGTAAATGAAATGAAAATTTCATCAGTAATTTTTTCACAGTCATCCCTGCAACTTGACTTCCCATGAGTAAAAACGCGCGCTTTTTAAAAATAATTGCTTTCTGCACCGGAGGACCGCCCACTCGATCCCCCAGCCAATAGGAACGACGAATGAGAACGGGGCCAGTCTCGATGCATGTCGCGAGCCTCAGTCCAGGCCAGTGATGCAGATAGGGGTTTGTCCCTAGATGTGGGAATTTTCGGGGCACTGATGGGGACATGGGGACATTCACTCTCGATTTTGGGACTTTTTGAGTTTCTAAAAAATATGTATTGTAATGCTTAAAATAATATTATTTAATATGAAGGTTAAAGAAAACGAGGTTAAAACCGACGGCAAGAAAAGAAGTAAGGACCCGGACTGACGCGAATGAGCCAGAGCTAAAAAAAAAAAGTAGACGTAAAGTTGGGCCGACTTCAGGTTTTTTCGAACGTTCAAAGGGTCAAGAACTCAATGATTACCAGAGTTTGGACCCGAAACATTTAGAAATGGTTATCTATTATTTCTCTGGGCATTAGTACAGTATGTCCAGAATAATTAGTTGGATTATGAGAGTTCCCCATGAGGCTAAAAGCATAAAATTTCATTATTTATGAATCATATTTCTAAGCAATTAAGGAAATACATACACCCATCCCATACACAGCACTATAGTTAGAACATTTTATGAATTAAGTGTGGCATTTGAAATGCGAGAGAGCCCTGGCTAACCGCTTCTTCCGGCTTGCACAGCTGGGCCAATCCGTAAGAAGCCGTCTTCCTAAAATTGCCTCGCGTAACAGAAACGCAAGCTGCAAGAAAGCCGGTTTCTTACGGCTTCCTCACACAAAAATTCGCCTATGTATATTATATGTCGCTGTTGTATTCGCGCACCGTTTTCAACTGTCTGTTAGACAAAATGTTGCCAGTGTGGACGCACCATAACGGTTTTTTTTAGGGAACAAAGGTGCTTCGTCTGGCTTCAAGTCCGCAGAGTCCGTGTCCAGAGACTAGACGTACGGCGTGGAGCTCTCTCTGGTTAGAGATATTTCTCGAGTTTAGATAGATGTATTAATTAAAATTGGGATTTTCACCAAATAATTCGGGTAACAAAATCTTGTTGCCTAATATAATTCCTGGGCCATGGCCTTCACAATTTCAGCAGTATTTTTTCACCGGATTTTGCATGAAACGTCGGTTCATCGTGCTTTTCTGATGGTTGATCACGAATCAGGTCTCGTTTTCCGATTATGTACCAAAAAAAGTAACTGTGAGCCTTGTAGCTATGTACCCCGTAAAATATATAAGAACATAGAAAATAAGGAAGCTACAAGAGGCCGCGAGGCCTACCGTGGTAGTTCCGGCACCTAACACTACAATACATCACCTTGCATCCCATCCATGAACCTATCCAGCGTCCCCTTAAAGCTACCTAAGACTCCGCATCTAAAACACCCCTGTCTACTTGAGACCATTCCACTCATTCACCACCCTATTTGTTGGAACCAGTTTTTCTCCTATTTCCTTTCTAAATCTACGATTTTCCAGCTTGAATCGCTTACTTCCTTGTTATACCCGGTTAAAAGCCGTAAGAAACTTTTCCCTACCTCTCCTTATTAAATCCGTTATCCTTAAAAAGTCTATCAGATCGCCCCTTACTCTGGTACTCCCGAGTGAGTGTATTTAATAACTTCAATCTCCTCGCAGA